>OX336893.1:437500-440000 GCA_946959425.1 Argyrosomus regius | reverse complement strand
GTCTCTAGTCTCTGGTCTTTGGTCTCTGGTCTCTAGTCTCTAGTCTCTGGTCTTTAGTCTCTGGTCTCTAGTCTCTAGTCTCTGGTCTTTAGTCTCTAGTCTTTAGTCTCTGGTCTCTAGTCTCTAGTCTTTGGTCTCTGGTCTCTAGTCTCTGGTCTTTAGTCTCTGGTCTCTAGTCTCTGGTCTTTGGTCTCTGGTCTCTAGTCTCTGGTCTTTAGTCTCTGGTCTCTAGTCTCTAGTCTCTGGTCTTTAGTCTCTAGTCTCTAGTCTTTAGTCTCTGGTCTCTAGTCTCTGGTCTTTGGTCTCTGGTCTCTAGTCTCTGGTCTTTAGTCTCTGGTCTCTACTCTTTGGTCTTTAGTCTCTGGTCTCTGGTCTTTGGTCTCTGGTCTCTAGTCTCTAGTCTCTGGTCTTTAGTCTCTGGTCTCTAGTCTCTGGTCTTTGGTCTCTAGTCTCTGGTCTCTGGTCTTTGGTCTCTGGTCTCTAGTCTCTAGTCTCTGGTCTTTAGTCTCTGGTCTTTAGTCTGTAGTCTTTGGTCTTTAGTCTCTGGTCTCTGGTCTTTGGTCTCTGGTCTTTGGTCTCTGGTCTCTAGTCTCTAGTCTCTGGTCTTTAGTCTCTGGTCTTTAGTCTCTAGTCTCTAGTCTTTAGTCTCTAGTCTCTAGTCTCTAGTCTTTGGTCTTTAGTCTTTGGTCTCTGGTCTCTGGTCTTTGGTCTCTGGTCTCTGGTCTTTAGTCTCTAGTCTTTGGTCTTTGGTCTTTAGTCTCTGGTCTTTAGTCTCTAGTCTTTGGTCTTTGGTCTCTGGTCTTTAGTCTCTAGTCTCTGGTCTCTGGTCTTTAGTCTCTGGTCTTTAGTCTCTAGTCTTTGGTCTTTGGTCTGGTCTGGTCTGGGGTGAGTGTGTGTGTGTGTGTGTGTTTGTGTGTGTGAGTGTGTGTGTGTGTGTGTGTGTGTGTGTGTGTGTGTGTGTGTGTGTGTTTGTGTGTGTGAGTGTGAGTGTGTGTGTGTGTGTGTTTGTGTGTGTGTGTGTGTGTGTGTGTGTTTGTGTGTGTGTGTGTGTGTTTGTGTGTGTGAGTGTGAGTGTGTGTGTGTGTGTGTGTGTTTGTGTGTGTAAACAGGTTGGACAGTGCTTGACAGATTGTGTTGGGGATGGGGTCTTCTCACATAGCTACAGAGAGAATTATCAGTGTCCTGCCTGCTGTTTTTTTTTATGAACAGCTGAATGGAACATCGACAAACTTGTAGCCACTGAGCCTCTCTATAGCTATATCATGTGATCATATTGACATGGGCACTGCGCCATATTAACTCGGTTAGTTTAACTGAATGTAATGTAGAGGCTCTGTGCCCCTTTCCACCTCCTAATTCCTCAGCGGCACCTGCAGCTGGTCTTGGGAGCTTTAGCCTACATAATAACTAATCAAAAAAAAAACACCATATTAAAAACTAGCTAAGCTACGTACTAGTGACAGTGAGCCATGTATGGGCTTTATCCTAGCAGGGACACTCCTTATTCATTGCAGACAAGTCAAACCGAATTAGCAACTAAGTATATCAAAAAAAATATATGTTTTGTGTTATCACTGCATACTTATTGTCAGAGGATCCTCAGTTCTTCATGTTTGAGTTGGTACTACTCATTTTTCATTTTTCCTGTGTAAAAATAGTGTGGATAAATTAAAAAAACACTATACCTTAACACAGGGGAAAGTTAAGAAAGAATAAACATAACAGAATCACAACTTAAAAAAGGCTAGGAAAAATAGTATACGTACTATGTTTAGGTCAAATAGCTGGTTATTCATGCAAAGTAAAGCATCCAGGGTTATTATCCATTATGATTATTCATTATAACTATTGTCTGTTTGAAACTTAGCAGGAACGACGCACACACAAAGATGTTGAAGATATACTCAGTGGTAAAAGAACTGAGTAACTTTTTGAGTATTTCAACTTCGAAACGTACATATTCTACTCCACTACATTCAGAGGTTATATTTCCCACTACATTTCAGAGGTTAATATATATACTAATTGTCTGACAGCTTTATTACTTGCAGATCAGAGAAGATGCAAAGTACAAATAAATTATGATACAGGTCAAGATTAAACTTATGATCCCTGAGGAATTCAGCTACTCATCAGTATATAAAGTTAAAATAAACTCCATGAGTGTAAAAGAGTATTTTACTTTAGGTACTTGATACTATATGTTGATGCTTTTACTTTTACTTACATTACTTACTTTTACTTGTATTAAAGTATTTAAACGGTGTAATATTAGTTCTAAGTCTGTTTCTGGGTGTATGTTCCACGCTGTGGCCTGTGTACAGGCCTGTGTCAGTCACAGTTGAAGGAGAGAATATTGTGCGGGTCCTCCGCTGCCTTCAGCTCGCCCCCTTAATTATGGCCCATCAAGGGAGGGCCCCCCCCCCCAGCACCTGCATGCTGCTGCTGCCTCAGAGCAGAGCAGCGTTACCTGCCCATCCCCCCCCATGGCATGGAGAGT
>OX336893.1:402500-430000 GCA_946959425.1 Argyrosomus regius | reverse complement strand
AGTGAAATGACCCGGAAGTATTAATGTAGCCGCCATGATAAGAGCTGTTTGAATCCTCTAACTGTTAAGGAAAGGAGCTTCAATGCTTCCTTTATTATCTCCTTTAGCATAGGATACACCGGACCATCCTTTAGGAAAGGAAAGGAGGTAATGCCGCCCCACAATTCCTTGCGGCAGCGACAAAAAAACGGCGCACCGTTCAGTCATTCACAACCAGACATAAAAATGTATTTAAACAGTGTGATGCAGCCTGCAGCAGAGAGCGTGTGAATATGAACATACGTGTTGACGTGATGTCAAACTTTGATCATGAAGTGTGTTCTGTTGTTGACTGTGGAGCTGCGTTCACACACAGAGTACAAACTGTTTGTAACTGTGACATCCAGCGTCCTGCAGATCATCATGAAGTTACCGTTGCTGATTAATCATATATCTTTGCCATAACTTGCTAATATGTTTCTATATGAGTGGACAGGAGGGTGAGCGACCATACCAGCTAACAAACACTTCATCTGACTTCTGTGACAGGTGGACAATATTCATTTATTATTTGAACTCTGACGTTGATGATGACGTCACATTTTTCTCCGGGTTGTCCACGTTTATATTTCCTGCATGAAACAACACGGTCAGAGCGCACGGGGAGTATCTAGGAAGTATCTCAGATGAGCGTTTTGTAGTCCATCTTCTGGACTTTGTAGTTTTACCACAGCATGATGACGTAGTCTAGTGTAAGAGCAGTCGGATTCTCTGAACACTGCGGTCGTCTTCTCCTAACTCCTTATGAATTCTCCTTCACATCTTTCCTTGACCTTGTGACGTTTTCTATCGAGGTCAAGGAAAAGTGGTTAGGAAAGGACTTAGAAGCTCATTTTTTTGACTATTCGACCGTACCCAAAGAAGTCTTCCTGCTCTCTGCTGGTCTGGACTTCTTCTGTTTTATTTCATAAAGAAAAGAAACAAACAGTCTGAAGTGTAGCGCCACCTTCAGTTCATAATCTGACACATTTCTTTTAATAAAACTTCTGAAACATTTGTTTTAGTTTTTCTTTGACTAAAATAAAAGTTGAAGAGTTTCAAGGGATTCTTTCTTTCTTTCTTTCTTTCTTTCTTTCTTCTAAACCCTTTCAGAGGATTTAAACTTCTTTTCTTGTTTTCGTTTCTCTTCTTCTTCTCTCCTGAAATAAAGACGTAGATGAAGCTGTTTACTGGATCCAGAACCTTCTTTAGGATTGAGGATTGAGGGTTCAGGATTTGCAGGCTGGTTGTTGGGGGCCTCTTGGAGGCTTGTGCCGGCCCTGAAGCCGGGGCAGAGATGATTTGTGTGCAGGCCCGGTCTGGTTTTGTTCCTGCTGAGGTCCATTTGAATAAGAATGATGCCAATAGAGTGGCTGAGGCAGAAAGAAAGCAGCACAAAAGGCCCGAGGAGCTGAATTTGGACGAAGGACAAACCAGGAGAGGAGTGAAAAGAAGTGCAGGGCGGACGGCCACAATGGAACAATTCACCTTCTAATCGCTTTGATATATTATACATGCCTGAAGACTCTAAACATTGTGTAATTATTTATAAATGACTGTCCCCCCCCTCCAACTGAAGAAAGACTCTGCAGGTCTCCGCTGAGCCGCAAACTCAATAAATGGAATAATTAATGGAAAATTGTATGCTTGTCTCATAAAGATGTCTTTAAAAAACACTTGAAGGAGAAAAAGACAAACAAAAAGCCAGACGGGATCACGTGACCCGCTTCAGGGTCGCTTTAAGACCTCGAGCTGGATGCACGGTCCTGGTTCAGGTCATGGTTCAGGTCCTGGTTCTGCTTCACATGGTGCTGTCTGCTGGTCTGGACTTTGGACTTCTTCTGTTTTATTCCATGAATTTATCTTTTAGTGTTGATGAGCAGATCCGTCACATCAGAACCAAACTAAACTTTATTCGTGCTCACATCATCTCTGTACATCAGTTTAAAATTTTATTTAAACTTTATTTAAATTCATTTATTTTGTGTTTTGTGACTTTTAGTCAGAGTTATTTGAAAATTAAAATCTGTCTTTAAAAGTCAATGCAGAGTTAAAAACAAATATTTATTCAACGTTTCCTGAACGTTACAAAATGTTTCCACGTGAAATAAAAAGTTTGCGTCGTCTCTCTAAACGTTGTGTGTCTTTGTTTGTTCGTGTTTTTTAATCTTTGACTTTTTTTCTTTGAATCAGAACTTTTTAGAACTTTTTGCTTTTATTGTGAAGAAATGTGACTTTTTTTTTGAAAAGTTCTGCAGAGAGAACTCAGATTTACAGTTCTCAAAGACATCCGCAAACATCTCAAACTGAACTTTTCTGTTTTTATCAGGATGAACAGATGAACGGAGGATGGATGGATGGATGGATGGGTGGGTGGGTGGAGGGGTGAATCCTCCGGAGCGTGTCTCCTCCTGAGGGGGGGGGGTCTTCTTTCTTTTTTTTTAATGTTTTTAAACTCAGAGTGGGTTTGGTCTTTTCTTTGGGGGGGGGGGGGGGTTCGTGCGTGTCATTCGCGTGGCCGGCCGCCGGGTCTGATTGGCTGGCCGTGATTACCGGCACGCTTCTCTGTGCTGGGCGGACAAACACCGCAGGCGTCATTATGTTAATGAGCAGCTCCCGCGGCACGGGGCAGACCTCATCCCGCACTCTGATGCCAGGGTGTGTGCGGGGGGGTCACAGGGGGGTACCGGAGCAGGGGGGCGGTCATTGTCCGCGCTCGGTATATAAGCGGGCTGAGGCCGGTCGTGTGCCAGGCTCACCGGCTCGCACGAGCTGATCCAGAGCAAAAAGACGCACAGAGGCGCGTGCCGCACGACCTGCACCGACACACCCGGTCCTGTTGGATCCTGGTCTGATCCTGATCCTGATCCTGATCCTGGTCTGATCTGGTCTCCTCACTCCTGCAGACATCAGGTAGGCTCAGAGCGCGTGTCTCCGCTCACCTGCTCATCACTCTGCACGCGCTGCTCAGCTGTGGGTCCTAACGCGCCTCTCCTCCCTCCACAGAACCAACCCAAACCCGGACCCTGCTCCCGAACATGGACTCCGTCTACTCCGACATCGACAGCAACAGCTGTGACTTCTTCCCGCACACCGACGATGAGGACTCCCGCGGCAGCCTGCGCTCCGCCTCCGCGGCCTCCTCCCCGGACCCGGAGCCGGTGCAGCAGCTGCAGAAGAAGCGGCGCCGCGGACGCGGCCGCAGCGACGCCACCGTGCAGGTGGTGAAGAAGAACCGGCGCGTGAAGGCCAACGACCGGGAGAGGAATCGCATGCACAACCTGAACGACGCCCTGGACGAGCTGCGCGGGGTCCTTCCCGCCTTCCCGGACGAGACCAAACTCACCAAGATCGAGACTCTGCGCTTTGCGCACAACTACATCTGGGCTCTGTCGGAGACCATCCGGATCGCGGACCTGCAGGCGGGGAAGACCGGCGACGCTCCTCTGCTGCTGAGCTCCGCGCGCCTCGGTGAGGCTCCGAGCCCCGGCAGTGACGCCTGCTCCTGGAGTTCCAGCGGCTCCTCGTCCTCCTCCTCCCCGGTTTACAGCGCCTCCAGCCCGGGGAGCCCCGGCGCGCCGGAGGACTACAGCTACCTGCACCAGGACGCTCTGTTCGGCTTCCGCAGCTTCGTGCCGGGCATCTACTGAGCCACAGGCCGGCGGAGGAGCCCCGCAGCCCGGACACACGGACAGAGGAGCCCCGGACAGTTTCTGCTGGATTAAGATTCACTGTTTGCCTTAATGAGCTCATTAATTAATGTCACGAGAAGAACTCGCTGTGTTCTTTAATTAGTGTTTAATTCTGTGTTTTCTCCTCAAACCTTTGCACTTTTCTCCCCCTCCTCCCCCCCGGACAGTCTCTGGAGGTGAAAAGTCAATTTTACAATTTGTCGAGTGATGAAGCAGAAAAAGAGACGAAGCAGCGTGAAAATCGAGTCTGAACGGCGACAAAAGGCTGAAAGAAGCTGTCTCATCCATCACGGACCCCTCCACCCTCCTCCACCCTCCTCCTCCCCTCCACCCTGTTAGTTTTATTGTTTTTATTTATTTCTTCTTATTTCATGAAATCTGTATTTTGTACATAAAGAGATTTTTATTCTATTTACTGATGAAACAGTTTTCTACAAAATAAAGTTATAACGTTTCTACAAAATCAAACTGTTCTCTCTCTTTTTTAATTTAATGATCAGGATGTATTTTATCATCATTAATAATTATGAGCACAAAAATAAATAAAAAAAACATTTCAGTTCAGACACAAACACCCTTCAAAATAAAAGTTCGAGTTAAAGTGTGTTCAAGGTGAGAGGAGAAACTTTGATTATAAAGTCCTCTCAGAGCTGAATGTGAACAGTGTTTGAGTTCGTTCATATAGAATGAATGATTTAAATGCAACATGCAGAGTTTAGATGATTAAACTGAACTCATCTCAAACGTCCAGACCTGCAGACAGCATTCATGTTCTCATCATATTTTTATTTTGTCTTATAGTTTTTGGATAAATCACTTTAAAAATAATTCAGTAAAGTTATTTATCACTTTATATAAAATATTGTCACATTATTGATCAAGTCGTTACAGATGATCTTATAACACAGACACGTTAGTCAACAGGTTAAAACCACGTCAGGATGGCTTGATCAAAATCAGCTCACAGAACCAGTAAAGAAGCAGTAATCAGTGATTAGTAATCAGTAATTAGTAATCACTGATTATGATTAAACATAAAAAGCTTGCACCTGTGATTTAAAGATGATTTTCATTCAGAGAACTTTAAACAACAAAGACAATGTATCAACATGTTTTCTTCGAGTGCAGTTTAATATAAAAGAATTAATGATGATTTCATAGATTTAAATGTTTGATAACATATGAATTAATAATACTAGTAATAATTAATGAGTCTGTGCTTTCTGAATGTAACAGGTCGATACATTGAAATGAATTTGGCAGCTTCAGAAATGATGAAACAGTTTCTGTGCTCTGCTGGTCTGACAGTTTGAGGGGGGTCAGTTTAATCCGTCTTGTCTCTGCACGTGTTGAGGATGGACAGATAATCCGGGGACACCCGGAGGGGGGCGGAGACTACGAGGAAAGAAAAGAACCTGAAAAGAAGAAAGAAAGAAAGAAAGTTAAGTTATGCAGGATTAAGAGCGTTATTATTATTATTATTATTATTATTATTATTATTATTATTATTATTATTATTATTACTTAGCATGTGTATGTTCAGAGAAATTTACAGATTTGAGTGAAAAACAAAACAAACATTTAAATCTTCATTTATTTAAAACTTTAACAATAAACAACATTTTGTATCAGATAATTAATAATATGAAGTATTATTATAATACACAATAATAACACAAAGAAGTGTGTGTAGTTTTATTGTTTACATTCAACAGTTTGAACTCATTAAATATTCAAACAGACTTTATTACATCAGCACCAGTAAACAGTTTTAATAATCATCTTCATCATCATCATCGTCGTCTCTGTGCGGCCTGATGCTGATCTCTTTATTGTTGATGTTCGCAGGGCCGTGCGCTAATTGAGCGGGATTAACGGCCGCCGGGCCGCATGCACCTGCAGACTCATAATGAGGTCCAGTAAATTTGAATTAGATTTCTATTGAGGCCGCCGAGAGGATGAAGCCAAATCTGTCAACTGACGGAGGCAGTACAGCGGGGCCAGGGGCACCAGGGCCGGAGGCACCAGGGCCGGAGCACACCGGGGCCAGGGGCACCAGGGCTGGAGGGAGCAGGGCCGGAGGCAGCACACCGGGGCCAGAGGCAGCACACCGTGGCATATTTTGAGATATTGAAGTATCTTCTTCTGCTGTTCAGACCAACTCGGCCTCCATGTTGTATTTGGGGATCATGAACACAGAGCAGCTGATCAGGTTTTATTGTTGGCTTTAAGTTTTATTGTTTTGTCACCTCATTAAATATTAATCAGGACAAAATGGAGGAGTCAGCAGAAGGAGGGAGCACTTGGGGAGCTCATCTGTGCCGGACTGCAGGGAGCTGAACTCCCCCCTCCATCTTTAAGTGGACACCCAGCAGGTCGTCATGGTAACGACTGAAGGAACAACAGTCTGATTACAGTCAAACTACAGTTAATGGACAACAGATGGTGGAGGGACAGACAGACAGACAGACACTGCCTGAGCTAACTAGCATGCTACTGTTTTTGTAGTTTATTATTTCTAGTCCTGTGATCCTTTTCTTTGTTTCAGTAAAATAAAGTTTTATTCTATAAATTACTGAAAACATTCTAGTAGAAATAAAAGAGCTGTAGTGTTTCCTGATGTGACGCCTTCAGGTTGTGTTGGACTGCCTCTGTTTCTTCAGGTCTACCTGCTGGTTTGGCCCCTCCCACCTCGTTAGGTGATAGATGTCACCTGGTTCCAGCCTTTATAAGCTGGATGACGGGTGGCCTTACTTCACGTTACTCACAGTTTAAAACACAGAGCTGCATCAGGTCAGTCTGAACCATCTCAACAGTTTCAAGTTTATTTAGTTTATCTGAATATTGAATGAGCACACGTCATCTGTAACAAGCAGCACTGCGTCTGATGTAACAGCACGTTCACTTAAACTGAGATGTGTTTAATCATTCGTGGTTCATTTAAATGTTTACTGTGTAAAGAAAACACGTCGTTAATGTTTGAAGTGAGTTCATGAATTTTAATCAGCTTCATCAGTGACGACTCTCTCTGTCTTTAAAGTCCTGAACCTCTTTAAAACTTTTTAAAACTCTTTCAATCAATAGTTACTTTCTGAAACGAGTTACTTCTGAGGAACACCTCACCTGTTTTTACATCCAGCTGCTCCTATTGGAGGACAGTGATGACCTCAGCAGAGTTTTTAGACTTTCCTCATTAAGTGAGATTTGATTCAGGTGATGACCTCACCAGGACCTCGTTAAGGTGGAATGAACAGCTGCTGTTCATGCAGCGACGTTTCAGACAGATCGTCATTTTATTCTTACATCTTTTAATTTAAAAACAAATCTTGAACTGGATTCATGAGCTAAGAACATTTTTAAAGTCCTCCGTAACTCTGTGCTGAATGAATCACGTGACTGACAGCACACACTTCATTTCATTGCTCTGCGTCCTGCTACAGTAAAAACAGTGAAAATGATTCATTTTTTATTTGTAAATACAACATTTAAAAAATATTTAAAGATTTTGTATTTTTGAATATTCTCTAGTCGTTTGTCAGATCATGTGACTCTCTTTCATGTCTGACAGTTGAATCTTCTGATATCTGCATGCTGATTACAGTAACCAATCATTTGTTTCATGATCTTATTTGACTTGTATTTCAGGCAGCAGCTGTTTGCACTCGGCCTCCTGATGATTTGCTTCGTGGCCCTCAGGTAGTGACGGACCCACTCCTCACCTGAGCTGTGATTTGAAGCCTCTTCTCCTTTAAGCTCTTCAGGATTGATCTGACCCCGGATCAGACCTTTAGATCGTCTGCTTATTGCCCTGAGGCGACAGTGGACACACTTACCCATCAGCACTGATCTCAGGTCAGCCTGAGCAGCCACCTCAAGGTCACTGAGGCACCTTTGGCAGCGACCTTTGACCCATGGCTCACAGCAATCTGCTGTCCAGCTCAGTTTGAGGACAGGAAGTCAACAAGAACATGTAGAACCAATAAGATCAATAAAACATGGAGGATCTGTATGGAAACAGTCTCAGGTCAGAACCAGATCTGAAGTAAACATCAGTTTAATTTTAAAAATGTTTGAAATCATCAGAATATTTCATGTTGTGCAGTGAAACAGATGTACAGTAAACTGCATAAAGTTGTATCTGATATTAGACTGAAGAACAACAGGACCCAGAACGCTGCCCTGAGGAACGCCATCATCAGTATACAATCACTACTACACGTTTGTATTAAGATTTATGTTAATATTTATGTTATATTATTTAAGAAGTAGAAGATAAACACGCAAAGATTTTCTTTGATCACTTTGAACGTTTCAAATCATCTGAGTGACAAAAAGACTGAAGAATGATTAAAGTCTGATTTATCAGCTTTTAGCTTCATGTCAGGAAGATTCACTTTATAATGAAATAATGTATCGACCTGAATATAGGAAGGTAGTGTCAACATTTAATGATGTGAACACAGGTGTGCGAAGTGTGACACACAGTCATAATATGAAGTATCGTACTCGTCTTTGTTCTCGGAGGTAACGACTTGTTATTGGACAAATGTTCTGTTCTTATCTCTGTCGTGTATTTACCTGTCACCTGGCCCCTCCCCGTCACCTGGCCCCTCCCCCTCCCCTGCGGTGACTCCTGTCAATCAAACAGACCGTGATCCTCAAAGGACCAATTAGAGTCAAGTTAAGCTCCTATTTTATCAACAAGTCATTAACCTGTAGGAGGACGTCTGTCTGTACCTGTCTGTCTTTGTCTGTCTGTCTGTACCTGTCTGTCTCAGACTGATGATATGTTAGCATGCTGATGTCAGCATGATAAAATATTAGTGTGTTAGCATGCTGTTAGCATATTATGATTGTGATTGTTGGCACGTTGGTATGCTGATGTTAGCTTGTTAGCATTGTCACCATTAGCATGTGTTAGCATATTAGCTTAGCCTGTTATAATGGTTCTGATCTGTGTCTTGATGACTGGATCAGGTTTCGGCTCGTGGACTCTGGAGGACTTTACAGTGAGCCTCCTCCTCTGAGCTCCCATTCAGTTCGTTGTAAATTCCTCCACATTGTTCTCAATTTGTTAGCCCACTTTATGTTCTTTGTGTGAGAGGACTAAAGCTCTCAACAGAGTCCCCCTCCTCCTCCGACACCTTTTACAGCAGAGCTCACCTCCTCTCCTCAAACACTGAAGGAAGAATCCCTGCAGTCAAAAGCCTCGTGGCATCTTCCTCCTTCTGTCCTCCTCTTCTTCCTCCTGTCCTCCTCTCGCTCCTCCTGATGTTGCTTTGGATGTCACAGTAATAAATCATCTTCCAGCCCAGCAGGCAGCAGCAAAAAATAAAGTTGATGTTGGAACATCTGATCGGGTTTACATGGTTCTACTGTAAACACTGAACTGAAGACCAAGCAATCATTTGGGTTCATCCTAGTTCTGTTTGTGTGTCACATCCTGGTTGATACAGAACTGGGTTCAGTCCAGAGATTTGGTGTTTGGACCTACAGTCTGAGGTAGACCGGGTCTCAGCACTGTGTGGGTTTACTAATCTGGTTCTGGATATGTGAATTTGTTGAAATACACCGTGGCAGCTAGGTTTGGTTACCAGGTTCTGGTCCTGAGGTTCTGGAAGGCCATCTAAAGAACTGAGTCACGGTACAATGACGTGTTTTTCTGATGATGTTCCTGCTCAGAATCACGATGATGTCAATGTTAAAGATTCTCAGTCAAAAATCTGACACCTGCAGGTCTGACTCACTGAAATGGTTCTGGCAGGTCCAGTTGTCCAGAATTACTCAAAGTACCTTAACTTGTAACTAAGTATTTCTTCTTCTCTGTTTTCCATCAGGTTTCAGGACCTCCTTTGGACTTGGGTGGAGGACAGATCATGTTTGTGAGGACGCTCGGTCGGTCACATGAAGAAGAGTGAGCTGCACGAGTTTGTTTGTGTGACAACAGAAATAGAAGAAGAGAAAACGACAGGACGTCACTTCCACTTGGTTTCTCTTCACTTCCTCCATTCAGATGTTCATTCTCCACCCTGAGGCTGCTCCACCCTCCATTCAGGCCTGAAATGGACCAATCAGAGCTTCACGCCTGCAGATACATGGACGTTATGCGAGGTGAGGTGAGGGGGGTGCATTTCATTTTTAATAAAGACTCAATTGAACTCCTGAAACTCTTCAACGCTCTTAATGTGAAAGGAAAGGAAACAGGAAACAGAGTGTTGGCCTGAGGCGGACTGATCTCAGTGACCTCCCACAATGCAACGGGATCACCCACACACACACACATCAGTGCACACTCAGTGACCCACGCTCACTCACATGAACACACACTTAAAGACACAGGAACACACACACACACTCACAGTTGTCATGGTAATGTGCAGGTGAGTGTTCAGGTGTTTCCTGTTGAACAAACGAGTCATGTAACTTCCTGTGACGAGCGACGAGGAGGAGGACGAACATGTCGTCTGATGACCTCGTCACCTCTTCTTCTTCTATGGTGCTTCACTGGCTGTTCACCTCCACTCGTGTTTTGTTTTGGCGGTGTTCTGTTGGACTTCCTGTGCACGTGAAGTGTCTCGTGTCTCCTCTTCAGCGCCGAGGGTCGGAGGTGAGTGTGTCGACAGGTACAAGTGGACGATGAAGGACTCTTAGAGCCAAGTGAAGAGACACTAATGAGCTGTGAGAGGAGGAGGAGGAGGAGGAGGAGGAGGAGGAGGAGGCTGCAACGCTCTGTCACCTCCACAAACACACACACACACACACACACACACACACACACACACACACACTCAGCTCCGGGGCATGTTGGGGGGGTCAGTTAGGTTCCCTTTAAAAGCCCACAGAGGCAGAACAGAGTCACAGGAAAGTGTCAATCAAAAGAGCAACCAAGCAACATGAACACACACTCACAAACACACGCTCACACACACACACACACACTCACACAGTTAAACCTGAATGAGGTTTGGTTGGACTGCGATCATCAGTAAATAAAACATCACATGACATGAACGAATCTTTGCACATACAGCAGGTGAGGGGGGTGAGGGGGGTGTTGGTGGCTCACCTGTGTCAGGTATGAGAGATACAGATCAGGAAACTGAGCCTCAGAGCTGCTGCTGCTGTTCAGGTAAACAGATGGGAGTTTCTGCCCTCTGCTCTACAAGATAACCTCTGACTCCCCTGCCTCCCTCCTCCTCCCCCCTCCCTGTGCCACTGATTGCACCTGTAAACCTCCCCTCCATCCCCTCACCCCGGGGCAGAGTAGAGTTTCATCCTGTTCACCCTCAGCAGACCTCTGTTACTCACTAATTGGTTCATTCATCAGCAGTTCAAACTGACGTCAGATCAGTTTCCTTCACTGATTCACATAATAACAATAAAACTGATCCAGCTGACTGTTTCTGTAAAGATTCACTCATTCTTTCATTTTGTGACAGGATTAAGAACAGAGTGACAAACACCTGTCTGAAGGTTCCACAGGTAAACAGGTACAATGATGATCAGGTATGAAAGGTGTCAAACAGTTTAAATTTCTAGATTTCACCATCGACGCTCAGAAAATCATTCAGAGAAACCAACCCTGAATGTCCGTCACCTTCAAGCCGTCAGGCAGCACAGGCTGCTTTAAAAACATATATTCCACATATGTTTGACATATATTTGACATTTATTCCACATATTTCACATATATTCCACATACGCTACCGTTCAAAAGTTTGGGTTCACTTAGAAAATTCCATGTTTTCAAAAGAAAGCTTTTTTTTTGGTCCATAAAAACATCAAATTGATCATAAATACATTGTAGACGTTGTAAATAGTGTAAATGACTATTGTAGCTGGAAACAGCTGATTTGTAATGGAATATATATGTGTACAGAGGCCCATTATCAGCAACCATCACTCCTGTATCTCGAACATATGTCGACATATATGTCGAATATATGTTGAGATATATGTCAAGATATATTCAAGATATATGTATATTCGACATATGCATGTGCATGTTTTCAATGTGTATGCGCGTGTAGTTATGTGTACGTGCATGTTTTCAATGTGTATGTGCGTGTAGTTAAGTGTACGTGCATGTTTTCAATGTGTATGCGCGTGTAGTTAAGTGTACGTGCATGTTTTCAATGTGTATGCGTGTGTAGTTATGTGTACCTGCATGTTTTCAATGTGTATGCGCGTGTAGTTATGTGTACGTGCATGTTTTCAATGTGTATGCGCGTGTAGTTATGTGTACGTGCATGTTTTCAATGTGTATGCGCGTGTAGTTATGTGTACCTGCATGTTTTCAATGTGTATGCGCGTGTAGTTATGTGTACCTGCATGTTTTCAATGTGTATGCGCGTGTAGTTATGTGTACGTGCATGTTTTCAATGTGTATGCGCATGTAGTTATGTGTACGTGCATGTTTTCAATGTGTATGCGCGTGTAGTTATGTGTACGTGCATGTTTTCAATGTGTATGTGCGTGTAGTTAAGTGTACGTGCATGTTTTCAATGTGTATGTGCGTGTAGTTAAGTGTACGTGCATGTTTTCAATGTGTATGTGCGTGTAGTTATGTGTACCTGCATGTTTTCAATGTGTATGCGCGTGTAGTTATGTGTACGTGCATGTTTTCAATGTGTATGCGCGTGTAGTTAAGTGTACGTGCATGTTTTCAATGTGTATGCGCGTGTAGTTATGTGTACCTGCATGTTTTCAATGTGTATGCGCGTGTAGTTATGTGTACGTGCATGTTTTCAATGTGTATGTGCGTGTAGTTATGTGTACGTGCATGTTTTCAATGTGTATGCGCGTGTAGTTATGTGTACGTGCATGTTTTCAATGTGTATGTGCGTGTAGTTATGTGTACGTGCATGTTTTCAATGTGTATGTGCGTGTAGTTATGTGTACGTGCATGTTTTCAATGTGTATGTGCGTGTAGTTATGTGTACGTGCATGTTTTCAATGTGTATGTGCGTGTTATGTGTACGTGCATGTTTTCAATGCGTATGTGTGTGTAGTTATGCGTATGTGCGTGTAGTTATGTGTATGTGCATGTTTTCAATGTGTATGTGCGTGTAGTTATGTGTACCTGCATGTTTTCAATGTGTATGTGCGTGTAGTTATGTGTACGAGCATGTTTTCAATGTGTATGTGCGTGTAGTTATGTGTACGTGCATGTTTTCAATGCGTATGTGCGTGTAGTTATGTGTATGTGCATGTTTTCAATGTGTATGTGCGTGTTATGTGTACGAGCATGTTTTCAATGTGTATGTGCGTGTTTTTCTTTTCAATGCACGTCACATTGTGCAGGCGTCGTTGGTCGTCGCCTTAGAAACCGTTTATTGCTCTGGAAAATACATTTTTAAAATTTAAAATTCAGTTGTTTTTTTTTGTTTTAAACTTTCAGAGTTTGAATATAAAAATATAAACTGACGTCTGATCAGCTGATCACTGATTTCAGGTTCTGTTTGATGATTTTGTCATCAGTGATCTGCAGAGCTGCTTGTACATCAGTGTGTTGGTGTTGGTGTTGGTGGTGTTAATGTTGGGGGGGTTCAGCAGTTATGAGGTCTTAATCAGGGCTGCAGAGCCCCCCACACTCGCTTCGTTGTCTTCCACAATTAGCATGAAATTCTTGATGTCCACGCAGCTCGCTGCAGAGTCAACCAGAGGACGAGGGAGCTCCTCCTCCACGACCCCCCCCCCCAGCTCCAAACCTTCACCTCCACCCCCCACGGAGAGTTTTAGGGTTCAGCTCAGCCCGGCATGTCCCGGGTGAACCTCTGACCTCCGACGTTCCGAAAAGACTGAAGCAATTTCCAGAGCAATAAACGGTTTCTAAGGCGACGACCAACGACGCCTCCACAATGTGACGTGGATTTATGGTCATGTGACGGCGTTTCAGAGAGTTTCTAAACGTCAGGAAAAGAAAAGGAAATACATTTTTTGTTAAAAATAAAAGTTTCTTCACACTTCCTGTTCCTGCTCAAGACGTCGCTCGCCATCATCGCTCTCTTTACGCTCGACGTTCTTGTTGCTCTCGTCATCTCGTCCCGGCTGCCGCCGCCTGAATAATGAGCTTTCTCTTTTAGTTCCTCAAGAAAAAAACTCAAATCACCATGAAGAAAAGTATAAATCAGACATTTAAGTCGGCTCGGGCTCGGACGACAGGCCACAATGGTGGCGAGGAGGGCGAGGACGAGGGGAGCGCCATAATGTAAAATAGTTAAAAGCTTATTAGAAGCGCTGAAAGGCAGAGTGATTTCCACTTTGTTTCGGAACACCCTGAGCTCATCCTTTCAAGTGATTGTGAAGGGGGCAATTCAAATCTCTTTGGGCCCGGATGAATGAAGCCCCTCTTAAAGCTCCCCACAGGCGTATGCCCTTTAGCTCCATTACTGATTTACCCCGAGCATTCATCTGCAGCCTTCTGCTGCCATTGTTCTGCAGCAGCCACCCCTGCACCTGACAACACCAGCTACAACTGCAGCGCCGACACACTCTGACTGCACCCCAACTACACCCGACACTACCCGCTTCTTAAAGGAGGAAAAATCTTCTTTTTTTTAAATGAGAAAATGTTGAGAAGCTGCAGATTAAGTAAAATCAGCGTGATTGATTCCAGCAGGGGGGTGATGGGTGGATGTGGGGGTGGGGTGGGGTGGTTGCTGTTAAACATGGAGGGGCTGAATGAGGCGGGTCCCTGGATAGAAAAGGTGGAGGCCTGATCCCCTCTCTCTTTTCTTTCTTTCTCTTTTTCTTTATTTTCTCCCTCTAACCTCCCCCTCCTCCTCCTCGCCCCTCCTCCTCCCTCCTCCTCTGCCCTCCCATTCAGATAAAGGGGTGAAAAAAATTCCAAGTGGGCCTATTGGAGCTGTACTTAGATTAATTAGGCTCTCCTTTAGAGCCCATTCAGCTCCTCTCTCAAACGGGGGTCCTGCTCCCTCTGTGGAAACTTTTCAGATCCATTTGCATTTGTTTGTGTGGTTTGGTGCTGCAGGAGGAATGAAGGAGAGGAGGAAGAGAGGTGGAGGAGGAGGTGGAGGAGAAATGGAGGAGAGGTGGCACAAAAGGAGAGCAGAGAAAATATTCTTTTAATAGCTTTTTCACTGCGTTACGCTGTTTTCTTTTCCCTCTTTTCAAAACTAACACGAGCAGGAGTGTGTGTGTGTGTGTGTGTGTGTGTGTGTGTGTGTGTGTGCACTGAAGCATTAACATCATTTCAGCAGCTCTGAATGTGAAGAAATGTTTTTGTTTGTGACGAGAGAGAGAGCGACAATGAGCACACACAGTGAACATGTTCAGATACACACAGCAGGATGTTTTTGTTAATTTACATAGAACAAATGAACAAAAAAACAAAAAACATTTTATAAACACAGAAAATATAAAACTTAAATTCATAAAGAGTAATAAACAAAACTCCATCAGTGTACTTCATGTCACATGCAAACACAAGCAGCTCTAATCCAGCTGTTGGTGAAGGTGGACGGTGTGAAGATTTTGTGTATGTTTTCAATGCGTATGTTTGTGTTTTCAATGTGTATGTTTATGTTTTCAATGCGTATGTTTGTGTATTCAATGTGTATGTTTATGTTTTCAATGCGTATGTTTGTGTTTTCAATGTGTATGTTCATGTTTTTAATGTGTATGCTCATGTTTTCAATGCATATGTTCATGTTTTCAATGCGTATGTTTATGTTTTCAATGTGTATGTTCATGTTTTCAATGTGTATGTTTATGTTTTCAATGTGATGCGTATGTTTATGTTTTTAATGCGTATGTTTATGTTTTTAATGCGTATGTTTATGTTTTCAATGTGTATATTTATGTTTTCAATGTGATGCGTATGTTTATGTTTTCAATGTGTATGTTCATGTTTTCAATGTGTATGTTCATGTTTTCAATGTGTATGTTTATGTTTTCAATGTGATGCGTATGTTCATGTTTTCAATGTGTATGTTCATGTTTTCAATGTGTATGTTCATGTTTTCAATGTGTATGTTTATGTTTTCAATGTGATGCGTATGTTTATGTTTTTAATGCGTATGTTTGTTTTTAATGCGTATGTTTATGTTTTCAATGTGTATGTTCATGTTTTCAATGCGTATGTTTTCAGTGTGTATGTTTATGTTTTTAATGCGTATGTTTATGTTTTTAATGCGTATGTTTATGTTTTCAATGTGATGCGTATGTTTATGTTTTCAATGTGTATGTTCATGTTTTCAATGTGTATGTTTATGTTTTTAATGCGTATGTTTATGTTTTCAATGCGTTTCAGGTCTTCTCATGACAACGAACTTTGATTCAAACTTCTCTGAACTCTAAGTCAGTCTGCTGCTGTCTTATTGGTTGATGAACTGGTTGCACATTAAAAGAAGATGATGGTGAGGCCTCTCACACACACACACACACACACACACACACTGATCAGCTGATCGACACAAACAGCTGACTGGTGATCAGGATCAGCAGTTCTTTTTCATGTGGTCTCCATGGTTACACTGCAAACAGGAAGTGCTGATATGTTCCAATGATGTAAACATGTGAAATGTTCAACCTGACGTCAGCTGACCTCCATATTGATCACATTAATGTTCACACACACACAGGTGTTTGAGGCAGGTGAGGCAGGAAACACATCCATCACTTCCTGTCGCTGCTCTGAGGTCAGCTGATTTTATTTACACAGAGATAAAAGTCTGCAGCACCTGCTGATACCTGCAGCATCAATCACACCTGTGTGTGTGTGTGTGTGTGGTCAAACATTTATTACTTTAATCAGCACCATGTGACAGGAAGTGACAGACCTGCAAAATAAAATGTCACCAAATAAATCAATTGATAAAGAGAGTGTAGACTCAGCCGGACGCTTCATGTCAAAACCAGAACTTCTGACCCAGCCCGTCTCTTTATGAACATCAGGGTGCAGCAGGTGGAGTTCCACACTGAACACTTTGACTGACGTCGGGTTAAACTCAGGTTTGATCCTCGGTCAGTCGTTCAGTGTCTGTGGTTCGTCTGTGCGTCTCCTACACTGACTCCATTCTTCTTCTCTGCGATAAAAGGCAGCAGCCGGGAGGTCGGGGTGAGGAGGTGAGTGGGGGAGAACAGAGGGGGAGAACAGAGGGGGGAGTTACAGAATAGAAACAGTGTACGAGACGCTGAAAAACACAGAGGTCGCCTGTGGACATCAAACGCATCACAGAAAAAATCCACCTCAACCTTCTGACAGGACCCCCTGTCCACCATCCTGTCCTCCACCCTGGCCTCCACCCTCTGTCCTCCACCCTCTGTCCTCCACCCTGTCCTCCTGTGCGGGTCATGCTGGAGGTCAGAGGTCAGAGCTGCAGGTACCTGAAGGCATCACAGAGTGACACACCTGAGGGTGGGTTACCTGTCATCAGATGATTTAAATTAAAACTGTGATCTTTATGTTGTAGAAAGTTTATGTTATGTTGATAACTATGATTTTATTTTGGCGGGTTTCCACCCAGTTTCCTGTGTCACGCCCACAAATGTCAGATTGTGTTGACCAATCAGTGAACAGAGACTGAACAGATGTTTTTATTTATATGAAACGTTCATCTGTTGATGTCACAATGTTCCTCATGATGGTCTGAACTGTATGTGGTTCTCCAACAAAGGAGCCTCCTCCTCCTCCTCCTCCTCCTCCTCCTCCTCCCTCCAGAGGTCAGAGGTCAACTCAACAACTGGCAGTGGTCACACTTCTCTGACCTCCAGCTCCTGTTCAGGAGATCCTGTTACTCTGAGGCAGAGCTGAACTGAGATCAGATTTATTCACTGTCCATCATCTCAGAGGATCCAGATCCACTGGAGTCCTTCAGTCCTGGTTCAGTTCAGTCCAGTCTCCTGCGGGGAGGGCTGCTCAGAACCAGCTGCTCAGAACTTTCAGACGTCTTCAGGACGGAGCAGGAAGTAACCAGATACCACACATAGTCAATGTGAAAACAAAGCAGAACCAAGATCTTACTGGTTCTTGCTGGTTCTTGCTGGTCCGGGTTCTTTGAAGCTGGAGGTTCCAGCTCAGTAAGGTCCAGACTAACGAAGGCATCCCAACCAAGGTCCTCCACTTCCTGGATCCCCACACTTTCTCAGGCCTCCTCAGCGGACTCACTCCCTGAGCTCAGCCTGTAAAGGGAAACGGTCCAGACTCTGAACCTGAACCTGGCCTGAGCTTCTGCTGAAGTCCGGTATCCGATATCAGAACCTGGACTGGATCAGGAACAGGTTTATTTGCTGCCTTCAGCAGACTGAGGGGGGTCTGAGTGACGGTGGGTTTGTCCCATGAACATAGAGGAGTGATGGGTGGGTCCTGGGGGACGATGTGAGGCCAACAGGGCGCCGAAGTGTGCCGCCTGGCAGCCAAAAGACCGACCCTGAATGGGCAGGCAGGAGATCTGGCAAAGCTCCTTGGAAAATCCCATTAGGTCCCCAAAAACCCCCAAAAGGCACTTGTTGCCTCGGCTGAGACCCCCAGCCCCCCTTTAGCCCCCCTCAGCCCCCCGGCTACATCTCTGTCTCTTTGTCCATCGAGTCTGTGTCTCCGACTTTATCACATTAGTTCAACTGAGACCAGAAAAGTGAGGGGGAGACTGAGGGGAGACGGAGGGGAGGACAGACAGTGTCTTCAGTCTGATTTACAGACTTTATGATGGACAGATTGATAAGTAGTGTTCAGGTCATGGGGGCGTACAGATCAAAAATACACTTCCAGACTGAGGTTGTAGATTGTCTTGAACATCAGGGTCAGCTCATGGACTCTGGTGCTGTAATATACCCACAAAGAGAAGAGCTGGGGATAAGCTGAGAGTTAAAGTGCAGAGTAGACCTGATGAGCTGTCGGACCGCTGGGGACCAAAACATGCTCATACAACATTAAAGTGACAACGTGGGCCAACGCACGATTTGTTTGTCTTCAACATCTGTCTGTAGACCTGACAGGAAATATCACTACTACTACATATGCTGCTTCGATAGCAGCATGCCTCTTCAAATCTTTATCCTGGGCTGATGATTGGGTAGAAAACTTCCCCAAAAGGTGATGTTGATGATGTTGATGATGTTGATGGTGTTGATGGTGTTGATGATGTTGATGGTGTTGATGGTGTTGATGATGTTGATGGTGTTGATGGTGTTAAAGGTGTTGTTGATGTTGATGGTGTTGATGATGTTGATGGTGTTGATGGTGTTGATGATGTTGAAGGTGTTGACGATGTTGATGGTGTTGAAGGTGTTGACGGTGTTGAAGGTGTTAAAGGTGTTGACGGTGTTTACGGTGTTAATGATGTTGAAGGTGTTGATGATGTTGATGGTGTTGATGGTGTTGAAGGTGTTGATGATGTTGATGATGTTAAAGGTGTTGACGGTGTTGACGGTGTTAATGATGTTGAAGGTGTTGACGATGTTGATGGTGTTGAAGGTGTTGATGGTGTTGAAGGTGTTAAAGGTGTTGACGGTGTTGATGGTGTTAATGATGTTGAAGGTGTTGACGATGTTGATGGTGTTGATGGTGTTGAAGGTGTTGATGATGTTGAAGGTGTTGACGATGTTGATGGTGTTGATGATGTTGATGGTGTTGATGGTGTTGAAGGTGTTGATGATGTTGATGGTTTTGATGGTGTTGAAGGTGTTGATGATGTTGATGATGTTAAAGGTGTTGACGGTGTTGACGGTGTTAATGATGTTGAAGGTGTTGACGATGTTGATGGTGTTGAAGGTGTTGATGGTGTTGAAGGTGTTAAAGGTGTTGACGGTGTTGATGGTGTTAATGATGTTGAAGGTGTTGACGATGTTGATGGTGTTGATGATGTTGATGGTGTTGAAGGTGTTAAAGGTGTTGACGGTGTTGATGATGTTGATGGTGTTGATGGTGTTGATGATGTTGAAGGTGTTGACGATTTTGATGGTGTTGAAGGTGTTAAAGGTGTTGACGGTGTTGATGGTGTTAATGATGTTGAAGGTGTTGATGATGTTGATGGTGTTGATGGTGTTGATGATGTTGATGGTGTTGAAGGTGTTGAAGATGTTAAAGGTTTTGATGGTGTTGATGATGTTAAAGGTGTTGATGATGTTGAAGGTGTTGATGATGTTGATGGTGTTGATTGTGTTAAAGGTGTTGATGATGTTGATGGTGTTGAAGGTGTTGAAGGCATTGATGGTGTTGATGATGTTGAAGGTGTTGATGGTGTTGATGATGTTGATGATGTTGATGGTGTTGAAGGTGTTGATGGTGTTAATGATGTTGAAGGTGTTGATGGTGTTGATGGTGTTGATGATGTTGAAGGTGTTGAAGGTGTTGATGATGTTGATGGTGTTGATGGTGTTAAAGGTGTTGATGGTGTTGATGATGTTGAAGGTGTTGATGGTGTTGATGATGTTGAAGGTGTTGATGATGTTGAAGGTGTTGATGATGTTGAAGGTGTTGATGGTGTTGATGGTGTTGAAGGTGTTGAAGGTGTTGATAATGTTGATGGTGTTGAAGGTGTTGATGATGTTGAAGGTATTGATGGTGTTGATGGTGTTGAAGATGTTGAAGGTGTTGAAGGTGTTGATAATGTTGATGGTGTTGAAGGTGTTGATGATGTTGAAGGTGTTGATGGTGTTGAAGGTGTTGATGATGTTGAAGGTGTTGATGGTGTTGATGATGTTGATGATGTTTGTGGTGTTGATGATGTTGATGATGTTGATGGTGTTGATGATGTTGAAGGTGTTGATGGTGTTGATGATGTTGATGATGTTGAAGGTGTTGATGGTGTTGAAGGTGTTGATGGTGTTGATGATGTTGAAGGTGTTGATGGTGTTGATGATGTTGATGATGTTGAAGGTGTTGATGGTGTTGAAGGTGTTGATGGTGTTGATGATGTTGAAGGTGTTGATGGTGTTGATGATGTTGAAGGTGTTGATGGTGTTGATGATGTTGAAGGTGTTGATGGTTTTGATGATGTTGAAGGTGTTGATGGTGTTGATGATGTTGAAGTTGTTGATGGTGTTGATGATGTTGAAGGTGTTGATGGTTTTGATGATGTTGAAGGTGTTGATGGTGTTGATGATGTTGAAGTTGTTGATGGTGTTGATGATGTTGAAGGTGTGTGTTTTGGTTTGTTATTGTGAGATCCTTCTCAGCTGATGATTTAGGCTAACAGACAACAGGTCAGTCAATATCTGATGTTTGGACTCAAAGCTGCTCAGTCATGATGAAAAGACAAACGGAGACCAAAATCTGGTCCAGATTCTGGAGTCACATACAGAATGTGTTTCTAGAGATCAGTCTCACATTAAATGTTGTCCTGAAGAGTTTAATACAAAATAAATAATTGAACATTATCTAAATTCAAACATTTACAGGATGTTGAACATGCTTGTTGCTTTTTATTTGCAGGTCTGTCCTCCGTCTCGTGTCTCTAATTGGTCCTGTAGAAATAAAAAGGACTCCTGCGACCCCCATTCAGCCCAGATATGCAACCCGAGCCCGCCGTATTATTATTAGACCTGCTAGTTAGAGCCCGGCCTCTGCGGTGCCACCTTCAAACCAGCTCCATTGTGTGGACGCTCCAAGGCTGAGATTATGTGGTCGGGTTTAAAAAAAAGAGAAAGACCCCGACCCAGCCCCCCGCCCCCCAGCTCTCTGGGAACCTGCTTTAAATGGGCTCTATACAACGACGGGAGATGGTTTTACACATTAGGAAGCAGCTCAGTGAGCTGGTCAGGTTGCTGTGGTCACCTGGAGCCGGTGCCACCCAGCAGGACTCGCTCTTTCATCCTTTGTACCACAGAGCAGGAAGGGGAGGGGCTTTTATTTTGCCATGCAGCTGGTAGAGACGCTCGAGTCCCAAATACTCCCCCAACTCAGGAGTACACCCAGGACAACAAGTCCAGGACACGCCTTCAGGTCTTCACCCTGTCCTGGACTTCACCTCACTTCACCTCCAACTGATCTCATCATCATCATCATCATCATCATCATCATCATCATCATCATCATCACCATCACCATCACCACCATCACCACCATCACCATCATCATCATCATCATCATCACCATCATCACCATCATCATCACCATCATCACCATCATCATCATCACCATCATCATCATCATCATCATCACCATCATCACCATCATCATCACCATCATCACCATCATCATCATCATCATCATCATCACCATCATCATCACCATCATCATCATCACCATCATCACCATCATCATCACCATCATCATCATCATCATCATCACCATCATCACCATCATCATCATCATCATCATCATCATCATCATCATCATCATCATCACCACCATCATCATCATCATCATCACCATCAGCATCATCACCATCATCATCACCATCACCACCATCATCATCACCATCATCATCATCATCATCACCAGGATGCAGAAATCTGCTCGTCTCAGTGACGTCATATATTTTAAAGTAATATCACACTCCTGTTATTCTGAATAAGAGCACAGCTGTGATTTAGTCAGACGCTGCAGATATTCAGAATGATTATAGTGATGCTGAACTGACAGTCAGACTGTCAACATATGACGTCCTTTATCTCGTGTTTCTAGAGTCATGTGTTTTTATGGATACGTAATGATTTGTTCAAATGTCATATTTCTTAAAGGGAGTCTCCTGAATGACGCCTGGGTCACAAACCTGTCACAGTCCCCAGGCAACAGTACAGAGTTAACAGTCCAGAGTACAGAGGTGAGCTCAAATACAAAAACACAAACTGCCTCGACTGTCGGGCAGTTACAGTTTAAATAACGTAGATCTTCAGATTGGAGGTTTGGACCGGTTGCCGCTCCAGTCGTGGTCCTGCAGGTCTCCAGGAAGTGGTGACGGAGGAGGCCATGCTCCTCAGTTGGGGCCAATCAAGGCAGGGAACCACACACCTAGATTTGCACACACTCTAAAGACACAACGTTATACCCGAGGCGTGTTGGCCACAGCCATAACACAGCTCCAAGCTGCCGCTTGAGTAATTACACTTTTTGGCACTTCATTTCTCAGCCACTGAGGTTGGTGCTTGGTTCTTCTTCTCCTTCTTCTTCTTCTTCTTCTTCTTTTTCTCTTTCTGTATCAGTTGGTTTTAAAAACACTTGAAGTGTCTCAGTGTCCTCAGTGAGGAGTTAACAAGCGTCCCCCCTCCCCCCTGTGGTCTGAATGGGTGAGGGTCTGTCGGTTGGAGTGCCCCCTCTTTATCCTCCGTCCTTCCACTGATCACTGAAGTGTGATGTCAGCAGGACGCCGCCCGCTCTCATTGTGTCCCACACTTTTTTTTATTGGATAAGTGGAGCGGTTTCCTTTGTGCCTTTGAGCCTGAGGTGGCCTGTTGGGCTCTTAATCACCGGCCCTCTGAGGTGCTGCGTTCAGGGGGCAGCGGATAAAGGAGCGCCGCCTCATTCAGACCGAGCTGTTGATCTACCAGCTCATTGTGCCTCTCCTCTGCACCTCGGCCGAGCAAGGTAAACAAATGGCAAACAAAAGGCGGAGCTTCAGAGCCAGGCCGCCGCCGTGGGGGGGCTGCTCCTGAAACGTGACCGCCATCCCCCAAAGGCTCCCCTAAAACCTTCACCAAACTCCCCCAAAGGCTCCCCTAAAACCTTCACCAAACTCCCCCAAAGGCTCCCCTAAAACCTTCACCAAACTCCCCCAAACAAGCACATATACTTCATGTTATACCATCCTGTTTTTAAAAAGTAAAATAGAAACTTATCAAATGTGAAACAGAAACATTTGGCTGTTTTTGTAAAAATGAACTCATGAACTCTCCTCTAAAGCCTGGAGGACGCAGCGTCCAAACAGAATTTCAAATGTGGACTCATCAGACCACAGGACAGTTTTCGACTTCACCTCAGTCCACCTTAAATGAGCTCAGTCCACCTTAAATGAACTTGGGCCCACAGAAGGCAGTGGCGGCGTTTCTCGCTCTGGTTTCTATCTGATTTCCTCTTTTCGTGGCGGAGTCTTGGTGGAGTCGTGGTGGAGTCGTGGTGGAGCCGTGGTGGAGTCATGGTGGAGCCGTGGTGGAGTCATGGTGGAGTCTTGGTGGAGTCTTGGTGGAGTCGTGGTGAAGTGGTGGTGGAATTGATGGTGGAGTCATGGTGGAGTCATGGTGGAGTCATGGTGGTGTCGTGGTGAAGTGGTGGTGGAGTCGTGGTGGAGTCATGATGGTGGAGTCATGATGGTGGAGTCATGGTGGAGTGGTGGTGGAGTCATGATGGTGGAGTCATGGTGGAGTGGTGGTGGAGTCATGGTGGAGTCGTGGTGGTGGTGGAGTCATGGTGAAGTCGTGGTGGAGTGGTGGTGGAGTCATGGTGGAGTCGTGGTGGTGGAGTCATGGTGGAGTCGTGGTGGTGGTGGAGTCATGGTGGACTGGTGGTGGAGTCTTGGTGGAGTCTTGGTGGAGTCGTGGTGGTGGTGGAGTCATGGTGGACTGGTGGTGGAGTCATGGTGGAGTCTTGGTGGAGTCGTGGTCGAGTCATGGTGGAGTCTTGGTGGAGTCGTGGTGGAGTCTTGGTGGAGTCGTGGTGGAGTCATGGTGGACTGGTGGTGGAGTCATGGTGGAGTCGTGGTGGAGTTATGGTGGAGTCGTGGTGGAGTCGTGGTGGAGTCGTGGTGGAGTCATGGTGGACTGGTGGTGGAGTCATGGTGGAGTCGTGGTGGAGTCTTGGTGGAGTCGTGGTGGAGTCATGGTGGAGTCATGGTGGAGTCGTGGTGGAGTCATGGTGGACTGGTGGTGGAGTCATGGTGGAGTCGTGGTGGAGTTATGGTGGAGTCGTGGTGGAGTCGTGGTGGAGTCGTGGTGGAGTGGTGGTGGAGTCATGGTGGAGTCGTGGTGGAGTCTTGGTGGAGTCGTGGTGGAGTCATGGTGGAGTCGTGGTGGAGTCTTGGTGGAGTCGTGGTGGAGTCATGGTGGACTGGTGGTGGAGTCATGGTGGAGTCGTGGTGGAGTTATGGTGGAGTCGTGGTGGAGTCGTGGTGGAGTCATGGTGGACTGGTGGTGGAGTCATGGTGGAGTCGTGGTGGAGTCTTGGTGGAGTCGTGGTGGAGTCATGGTGGACTGGTGGTGGAGTCATGGTGGAGTCGTGGTGGAGTCTTGGTGGAGTCGTGGTGGAGTCTGAGCTGTCATTAGTGGAGTCACAGATGAAGTGTGTTGGTGGTTGTTGAAGTGTTCCTCAGCCCGTGCAGTGATGTCCACGACAGAATCCTGTCTGTTTGATGCTCTGCTGTCTGCAGGGCCTGAAGATCACCGACACACATGATTGGTTTTCAGCCTTGTCCCTTGTTACAGAGCTTTCTTCTGATTGGCTGAATCTCTGAATGATATTATGAAGTGTAGACGATGAAATCCAGATTCTTTGTCACTTTACGTTGACAGACATTCTTAAATAGTTGCTCACAGAGTGGTGAACCCCTCCACATCTTTACTTCTGCCTCTCTGTCATGTGAATCAGCTGTTTGCTTTCATTTGCTCACAACTTTTACAGACTTTGTTCACACTGAACAACTTAATAATAATTTTACAAAAATGTAATTTATCTTCTTAACAGCGGTCCTCTGGCTCAGGGTCCCACATGGGGTCACTTGATAAGTGATTTCTAATATTTGTTGATTGATTTTTAGTTTCAGGTTTGTTTGGTGTGTTTATCCCTTTAATCATCATGTGACCTCGGATTTATGTTTGGACCTCTTGGGGGGTCTGGACCCCGAGGTCTGGACCACTAAGGGTCTTAGAGGATTTACTCACTGACTCTCTCTCTCCTTTTCATTCTTTCTGAAGAAATACAAAACAAAGCTCTACTCTTTCTCATCAGGAGTACTTTTTACTTTGAGTACATTTCAGTGAAACTGTAGTAAACTTCTGATGTGTACTCGTACTCATACTCGTATTCGTAGAGAGCTTCTTTTTTTGTGTATTTCTACTTTTTCCTTCAGGTTTTGTTCCAGTGTTTCCCAGACGTCTAATTTCTTTCTCATTCTAAATTTAAAACCAGATCCCCCGCCCCGCCCTCACCCCTCCAGTCTCACCCCAACATGGCCCTAATCCTCGGTCTATAGACGCCCCCCCTTCTCTCTCTTCACCTCTATTCTTCGTGGGCCTCGCTCGCTCTCTAGGGATCAGATCTGATGTAGTCGTGTGACCGAACTGCAGCTTTAGTGCTGGATTGTGGTTTTTATTATTCAGCTGATCCTCTGTGTGTTCATGAGGATCACGACACTGAAAGGCCACGACACCGGCTCAACAAGTCCCAGATCTACCTGTTGGTCTGGATCCACGTACTGGATCTTCACTTTGAGATGAGCTGGTTTAAAGGTTCAGATCATGTCAGGATGCTCAAGAGAAAAAAAAAGATTTACTCTGATATAAAAAAAAGAACACATTTTTATTTAATGTTTAAATAATTATTATTGACAGATATTTATGAGACAGATATGAATCTGTTTTGTAGTCTGGACTTTATCTCTTGTCATGTGCATGTAAAATATATCATCTGCATAAAAATGTTATTATTATAAGTCTGTAATAATAGTTTGTGTATATTTTAAAGGACTGAACACAGAACGTTGTGTGTTTAAACATATTATCTCTGCCAAACTTTACTTTTTCTAAACAGGTTGTTATTTTAAGATTATAATGTGAATCATATTTAAATGTCTATAAAACATGTTTCAGTTGGATCTTTAAAATGTTTCTCTCTTGTAGAATTTAATTAAATCATTAAATTAATTGGAGTTTTTACTTTTTATGTTGTTTTTATGAGATACTTTTACAATTAAATAAACTTTTCTCACAACTTTTATAAAAATGTTTGAAATGTCTGATGAAGACAACCATTTGAACCATCTGTTGTTCAAAGTGTGGTCTGAGGACTGCAGGAGGCCCTGCTGAGTCCTGCCAGGGTCCATAACAGAACACAGAACTTTAAGCAGCAGTACCGATACCAGTACAAGAATGGATCAACAGTTGGCTTTTCAGCATTTTGTTGTCTTTCAAATTTCACTTTTTTTATTTGACTTTTAAACCAAGTGACTTCCTGTTCTCTTTATAATATTTCTTACAGACTCAACAATTCACATCATGAACAAACACTTGGCAACGACAACGTGGAAAACCTTTATATTTTACAGTTTAATAGAACTCATGTAACATAAAGTGACATTAAACAGAACAGACTTTTAAACATTCATCTCATTATCACATCTGATTATTATTCACTGATCTTGTTGATGTAACAGTGAACAATAAAGTTTGATTGAAGCTTTGCAGCGGCGACTCGATCAGCACATTCCTGACTGTCTGAATGCGTCTCAATGAGATTTAGATATCGAGGAAGTTTTAAAAAGCTAGTTAAGTGCTATTCAGCCGCGCTGAAAGGCAAAGCATTGAAGAAGCCAAAATGAGAGTATAAAGAGTGTCGCGGCGGGGATCCATGAAGAGGCGAAACATCGGCATTATGGCACGGATGGCATCTCCTCGCCCGGACAGAAAGCCCTCCCCAGATGGCAGCACAGAGTTTGTCGGCTGAAGCTTTCAGTCTGGGACAAAAGAAATCTAATTGAGAACAAACTGTCAGTGAAAGAGACGAGACCGTGACCGGAGAGGGGGCCACTCCGGGCCGACGGCCAGCACCGGGGCCCCGGGCCCAGCCTATCACTGCCCCCTCCTCGGTCCCCTCGGCCCCTCTGGGCACCTCCTCAGACCTCTTGTGACTGACACAAGAGGCCACGGAGGATAACGCGCGCAGCAGCCTCGACACAAAGG
>OX336893.1:390000-397500 GCA_946959425.1 Argyrosomus regius | reverse complement strand
TTTAAGAAAATAAAAGTCAGTAATGTCATAATAATCTGTGGTCAACGTATTTCCTCATTCTCGTTGATGTTTTCATCGTTGATATCTAAAAAATGTCGTCAATGTAAATAACATGAAACAGCTTCACTATTATTTATTATTTACTATATATTTACGTTATATTTACATTATATTTACGTTATATTTACGTTATATTTACTATCTACTATTATTCCCATCAGTGATTGGTCACAGATCATTGATGATCGTCCATGTTTGTGTTTTTTAGGGAATCATTTGCTGAACGTTCCTCTCATCGTGTCCGTCTGCTGTTCAGAGTGCTTTTATTCTGAAAATAACACTGACAGTGAACCAGAACAGCTGAAAGTCACCCTGAAGCTCTGCAGATGGTTCTGGTTCTGGTCCTGACAGAACATGAAGGTAAAGACTGTAACTGACGTTCACACCAGCCTCTGTTCATTCAAAGCTGGACTTCCTGTTCCTATGTGGACCATGATCTGGATCGTGATCTCCTCTAATCTGGTGGTTTGTGCACCTCGGCTGACACATCTTTTCCCAGTGGGTCAGTCACCTCTGAGTGTGAGGCAGAAAACACAAAGCCTGCAGTCAAAGGAAAGGGCAGAATCCCCTCTTCAGTTCAGAGATAAGAGCTCTTTGTTGTGACGCCGCACAGAAACCCTTCAGTCCTGCTGGGACCGCTTTGAACCCCCAAACTTTATTAATCCACTCAGAGAAACAGAAAGACACCAGGGAAACTTTCTGATGGTGAGAGACACAAAGAAACTTAAAGAATGTAAGGAAACTTATAGAAACTTCAAGAAACTTTAAAAAAAAAACTTGAAGAAACTTAAAGAACCTTAAAAAAATAACCTAAAGAAACTTAAAGAAAATAAAGAAACTGATTTGGCGATTGGAGGCCTGCTGTGGATTCAGGTTCATTTTCTGCTCATCAGTAACGTCCACTCGACTTTATCTGTCATGACATCAAACTGAAGTTAAATAAAGTTTAAATGATGATGAACATTTGTCATGAACAGGAAATGATGTCATATGAGAATTAATGATTGTGTGAGTTTATTCAAAAAACTTTAAGTCAGGTCAGTTATGGTCAATGAATAAACAGCTGATGGATGAGTCTCTGAGCTCAGCTGTTTATTTCAGATTTAAAATCACGTCCTCGACTTGCTGGACTCACATGAAGTGTCCTGAATTCTGGTTTCTGTGAACGGAGTCTGACGCTCATCAGCAGCTTTAATGAATCCTGGTGGGATCTTTTCACAGCTTTAACGAGCTCCTCGTCATGATTTGCTCTCAGATCAGAGATAATACTGAGAGCAAATGAAGAGCCACTAATGAGATGAAGGATTACTCTGAAGAAAGAGGCCCACGACATCCCACACAAACACATCTAACAATCGTTAACAATCATCAATTAATCAACCTCATCAATCAACATCAATCAATCAATTAAATACAGTTTGATTTGTAAATGTCCAAATCCTGACTGTCAGAGCAGAGCAGGTAAAGAGTGGACTCTAATATTAGTTACAGTTCACACCAGGAGCAAGAAAAACTATATTATATTATATTATTTTATTTTATTTTATTTTATTTTATATGTAATCATATGAATAATATTTCCATCACGTCTCTGTGTATTTGTTCCTTGGTCTGTTTCTCTGCTTCAGTCTTTGTTTTGGACTCTTCTGGTCTTGGACTTGTGTTGAACTCGAACGAGGTGGTCTGTGCAGCTGTGTGTGTGTGTGTGTGTGTGTGTGTGTGTGTGTGTGTGACACCTCAGGGCATTTTGTCACTTAAGGACGAACATTTGGCCGATCAGTTTTCCTCCATGCTTCAAAGGCCGGATGAGCAGCTTAGAGGTCAGGATGGTCTCAGGACTAACTGATTTAGGAAGGTTTAGTCTTACTCTGAAAGTTATCCTCTTTGTTGGGCCTCATCGGCCTGCCGGCTCCGATCCGTTTAATTCTTTTTGCTCTGCTTCACTGAGCTCCAGAGGCTCAGAGGACAAAACAGGTTTTACAGACGAGCCAGGTTTGTTTCTTTGCAGACGATCAGCGACACGCCGTGTGTTTGTAAATGCAGCGTACACTGACGATGATGTTCATGAGCGTGTTTGTGATCAGCGTTCACCTGACAGGTGTGAAAACAGCAGGATGTGATACAGACTGTCAAAATAAAATCTGCAGTTTGATGGTGAAAAACACGTTTTTAATATTTTATAGTTTATTCTTTAAATATAAATAAAATCTGCTCCTTTCTGCAGATTTCAATTCTGTTTTATTTGAAATAAAAGTCAGACATGAAAAACAATATATATGGGAATATAATTAATATATTCATTAATTAATAAAAGAGGGAGGCTGAACTGATGTTAATGATTTAATGTTTACATCAAATGTTTTTACAGTAACTCAGACAAATTCATTTTATAATATATTATTATTATTGTTGTTGTTGTTGTTGTTGTTATTGAATTAAGTGTGACACAGTATTTATTATTATTATTTATTATTATTGTCAGCTGGTGTTAGAGATCACTGTTGAAACTTGTTGAGTTCAGGTGAGACGTTTAAATATGGACACATCCGACCAATCACTGTGTGAGGTGGTTGTGATGTCAAAGCGTCCTGATGTTTTTACAACTAAAGTTCAACTGATGCGATTAGATCAGCACTTTATTTTGAAATCAAAGTCTCAGAGACTAAATGTGACCACTGTCAGACTCTTTAGTACCTTTCATTTAATTTGTCTCATCAGGTCTGTCTCAGTCTGTCTCAGTCTCAGTCTGTCTCAGTCTCAGTCTGTCTCAGTCTCAGTCTCAGTCTGTCTGAGTCTGAGTCTGAGTCTCAGTCAGTCTCAGTCTCAGTCTGTCTGAGTCTGAGTCTGAGTCTGAGTCTGTCTCAGTCTGTCTCAGTCTCAGTCTGAGTCTCAGTCGGTCTCAGTCTCAGTTGATCTCGTCCTGCAGGTTGAATGTGTGAAGCTCTCTAACATAAAGCTGCTGCTGCCACCTGCTGTTCACTCTGAGCATCACATCCTGTCACACTTTAAAATACTACAAAATAAAAGTCACAGAAGTTTAACCTGAACTGGATCAGAACTGTGCCGTCCCTTCAGGGTCTGAGCTCACAGAGGAAGAAGCTGCACGGCTCTGATCAGACAGGTGAGCTTTATTAATCATGTTGTGTTTCACTGCACACATGAAATTATTAACCCATTTTAACCCATCCAGCTAGCACCTGTTGGAACACATGCACATGCTCAGGACCACACACATAGTGTATATACACACTGGGGCAGCCACATGCAGAGGGAGCGGATGTTGGGGGATGTTGCTCCCCTTGCTCAAGGGTGCCTCGGCCATGGCAAGGGGAGCAGCGAGAGCGGGAATTGAACTACCAACTTTCAGGTTATTGGACGACCCACTCTCACTGAGTAACTAAAGTTATTTTGAATCTGGACAAACGATCAAACAAGTGAAATGATATGAATCATTTATTCTTCATGTGACATCATAATGTGGAATGTTGTCATGTCTCAAAGTGACCACTGGAGGGCAGTGATCATCAACAGTTCATGGAACAGTTCATGAGGTCACTTCCTGTCTGTCAGAGCAGTGTTGTCATGTGGTCGGATCATGTGGTTGTTGTTCCTGAGTTGAGCAGCAGAGGGCGCTGTCTGTTTTCTTATTGATCCTTCACTTCCTGCTTCACACTGTCGCCTCACAGCATCAAAGTTCTGGATCCAAACCCAACGACGGGCTCCAGAACCACCAGAGGATAAACTAACTAACAAAAGTAATGTACTGGATATAATAAATATTATTATATTTTAATACACGCTGAATATTTGAATGACTTCCTGTCTGAGGTTTGTGTTTACATATTTATTATGAACGAGTAAAAATAATAATCAAGTGTGATCAGTTCTTCCTTCATCAGCAAGTCTTCAGTTTAACAGGAAGTCTTTAAGCCGCCTCAGACATCTCAGACGTCCTCGTGCTGCCTCAGTCGTCTTCACGCCGCCTCACTCACGCCGCCTCAGACGTCCTCACGCCGCCTCAGACGTCTTCACGCCGCCTCAGACGTCCTCACGCCGCCTCACTCACGCCGCCTCACTCACGCCGCCTCAGACGTCCTCACGCCGCCTCAGACGTCCTCACGCCGCCTCAGACGTCCTGACGCCGCCTCAGACGTCCTCACGCCGTCACAGATGTCTCACACTGACTGGAGTTGGTCAGCATGGTGACCTTTGACATCTGGCCCGTTGTTGATGAACAGTACGACACTTTGTTGCTCAGAGACGATGGTGTGTCCTCTGAGTTGCCGCGGCAGCAGAGGACGCCGCAGGCCTTGTCCCTGAACTCCACCGACACGAAGTAGAAGATGAACGGGTCGATGCAGCTGTTGAAGGTGCTAACCGCTAAGCTAACCATGTAGGGGACGTACAAGTCCTCGCCGTCTCCATCCAGCGAGCTGTCGGTGTAGGTGAGGAGGAGGAGGATGTTGCTGGGCAGCAGACACACGATGAAGACCACCAGGACCAGCACCGTCACCCAGACCGCGTGACTGTAGCGCTTCCCCTCGGCCAGCAGGGTGCGCAGCACGGCGCCGTGACAGAACAGCACGACCGCGAGGGGCAGCAGGAAGCAGACGGTGAACAAGGTGGCGAAGTACGGCAGGAAGTAGTTCTCCTGTTCCTCTTCGGGCAGCGCGTCGTGGCAGGTGGTGATCTGCAGCTCGTCCAGGAAGTAGGTCTGCTGTGACACCAGCAGCGGCATCATGGCGATCAGAACCACGGACCACACCGCTGCCGTCATGTACAGAGAGATCCGCCGGCTGCGCAGGGTCTTGGCGTTGAACGGGTGAACCAAAGCGATGTACCGGTCCAGAGCCACCAGCGCCAGACACAGCACGGACCCGTACATGTTCCCGTAAAACATTGCCATGACGATGCGACAGAAAGGCTCGCCCAGCTCCCAGTGATTCCCTCTGAAGTGGTACACGATCCGGAACGGCAGAGCCAGCAGCAGCAGGCAGTCCGCGGCCGTGAGGTTGATGAGCAGCGTGGTGGACGGCAGCGGTTTGGTCCTGAACACCAGGATCCACAAAGCCAGCAGGTTGGAGGGCAGACCCACGATGAAGGCCACCAGGTACAGGACCGGCAGGTACAGGTTGGTGGTCGGAGCCTGGATCTCTTTTAGCTGCTTCTCCTTCAGAGTTGTGAAGTTACAGCTGGTCTTCAGCTTGAACGCCCGCAGACCTGCAGAGACCAGAACACACACGAGTCTGTAGACATGCAGAGACCAGAACACACACGAGTCTGTAGACCTGCACAGACCAGAACACACACGAGTCTGTAGACATGCAGAGACCAGAACACACACAAGTCTGTAGACCTGCACAGACCAGAACACACACGAGTCTGTAGACCTAACCCACCTAGAGTCTAACCCATGCAGAGACCAGAGCACTTCATATTCTGGTGTTGAAGCATGGATGGACTGGGACTGAGGTCCAGTCTGGGACTGATCTGATGACTGAAGACTTCAGGAGTCATCAGTCTGTCTTCTCTTTAATCAGCTGACTGTGGGAGTTTCCTTTGTTTAAACAAACCTGCAGTTTACTGATCAGTACTTATACATGTGACTCACTTCAATAAAATGTCCTCATGTCTAAATGTCTTCTCTTTGTTAAAATGTCTTTACTTTTATTTGAGACCTTTTCTAAGATATTAGGAAGAGTAGTGAGACCGTCTCCTCTTATTGCACTGTTTGGGGTGACCCCAGAGGATACCCCTTTTAGATGGTGTGAAATCAGCATGATGACCTTCTGCACGCTCCTGGCCAGGAGATTAATATTGTTTAAATGGAAAGATCCTATTCCACTGATGTGTAGTCATTGGATCAGAGAAGTCATGTGCCATCTCCAATTAGAAAAGATAAGATATACTGTCAGAGGAGTGACTAAGAAGTTTTACAGAATTTGGCAACCTTTTTTGACCTTTGTTGAAGATATGGATGCTGACAGCATTACAATGTAACTATTATCTGTGATTTTATTTCTCTTGCTCTTTTTGTTTTATGGTGGTCTGTCTGTACAATGTGTAATATGTATGTTCTCTGTCTGGTACTGGTTGGGGGGATGGAGGATGTTGTATTTGTTCTTTTAGTGTTATTATGTTTGTTTGTTTGTTTGTTTGTATGTTATTTTTTTGTCTGTTGAGCCCCTCTGGGGCGCTGTCTACTATTTGAAAATTCTAATAAAAAAACCTTGATAAAAAAAAAAAGTCTTCATTTTGTCTAAATGTCTTCACTTTGTTTAAATGTCTTCACTTTGTCTAAATGTCTTCACTTTGTCTAAATGTCTTCATTTTGTCTAAATGTCTTCACTTTGTTTAAATGTCTTCACTTTGTCTAAATGTCTTCACTTTGTTTAAATGTCTTCACTTTGTTTAAATGTCTTCACTTTTCTAACTTCTTTTCTAAATGTCTTCACTTTGTTTAAATGTCTTCACTTTGTCTAAATGTCTTCACTTTGTTTAAATGTCTTCACTTTGTCTAAATGTCTTCACTTTGTCTAAATGTCTTCACTTTGTTTAAATGTCTTCACTATGTCTTCACTTTGTTTAAATGTCTTCACTTTGTCTAAATGTCTTCACTTTGTTTAAATGTCTTCACTTTGTCTAAATGTCTTCACTTTGTCTAAATGTCTTCACTTTGTCTAAATGTCTTCACTATGTCTTCACTTTGTTTAAATGTCTTCACTTTGTCTAAATGTCTTCACTTTGTTTAAATGTCTTCACTATGTCTAAATGTCTTCACTTTGTCTAAATGTCTTCACTATGTCTTCACTTTGTCTAAATGTCTTCACTTTGTCTAAATGTCTTCACTTTGTCTAAATGTCTTCACTATGTCTAAATGTCTTCACTTTGTCTAAATGTCTTCACTATGTCTTTACTTTGTCTAAATGTCTTTACTTTGTCTAAATGTCTTCACTATGTCTTTACTTTGTCTAAATGTCTTTACTTTGTCTAAATGTCTTCACTTTGTCTAAATGTCTTCACTATGTCTAAATGTCTTTACTTTGTCTAAATGTCTTCACTTTCTCTAAATGTCTTCACTATGTCTTTACTTTGTCTAAATGTCTTCACTTTGTCTAAATGTCTTCACTTTGTCTAAATGTCTTCACTTTGTCTAAATGTCTTCACTTTGTTAAAATGTCTTCACTTTGTCTAAATGTCTTTACTTTGTCTAAATGTCTTCACTTTGTTTAAATGTCTTCACTTTGTCTAAATGTCTTCACTTTGTTTAAATGTCTTCACTTTGTTTAAATGTCTTCACTTTGTCTAAATGTCTTTACTTTGTCTAAATGTCTTCACTTTGTTTAAATGTCTTCACTTTGTCTAAATGTCTTCACTTTGTTTAAATGTCTTCACTATGTCTTTACTTTGTCTAAATGTCTTCACTTTCTCTAAATGTCT
>OX336893.1:255000-382500 GCA_946959425.1 Argyrosomus regius | reverse complement strand
TGAGGTGGGAAGACACAAGCAGAATATTGAGGACAGGAACTGATTATTTGAGGACAAAGAGACGATTTAAAGACAATAGGAGGCCATGCAGAGACATCAGGACATTAATAACTGACTCTGAGGTGGACTGCACAAAGAACTGAAGACAGAAAGACAAAGAGACATATAGTATACCTGATGTTAGAGGACATCAGCTGACTTCATGAGTTTGAGGACAAATAGTCCCTGAAATATTGGAGGACAAAGAGACAGGTTACAGGAGAACGTTATATAAATCTAAATCTAACGTTTAATAGATGAATGAAATCAGATCTTTAGAGACGTGTTAAAGATCTGTGGTGGACAGAAAGAGAGACGGACAAACACTGACAGGAAATTAAGTTTATAAAAACAAAGAGACAAACTGTAGAGACACAAAGACGACATGTGGAGGACATGAACTGAAGCTGAACATATTCAGAGACGTGAGACATTCTGGATGACATCAGTGACATAAATAAAATAAAGACATAAAGTGATGAGATATGACTTGACAAGGTGAAGAGACATAAAGACAACCTCTGGAGGACAAGAAGACACATGAACGTGTCCTCCTGAGGACAAAAACAAACAGACATTAAGACGTTTTAAGGACATTTTGGTGGACATTAACAAACCAGAGGACAATAAAAACACGAGACATCATAAAGAAGATAAAGAGACATAAAGACATGTTGAGGACAGACAGAGACAGTTGGAGGACATAGACTAAAGACAAAGACGTCCTTTGGAGGACATAAACTGACACTAAAGCAGATTTTAAGTACAAACACTAACACAGGAGACATTTAGACATAATAAGACATTAAGGACAAAGAGACGACAGAAGACATGTTGAGGACAGACAGGGACAGCTGGACTTTGTAGTCCACAGGAGGACAGGATGTAGTTGGACTGGTGCTGGTCTGAAGGTCTCTCTGTTTGTCTCCTAACAGTTTGGATGTAACGAGGCCTGAGAGGACGACATGACGTCCCTGAGGTGGACCCGGCTCCCGGTCCTGTATGTCCTGGTCCAGGTCCTGGTCCTGGTCGTGTCCCGCTCGGTGTCTGCGGCCCGCGCTGACAGAAACATGGTGTCTGAGGAGTACGTGGGCGCCACGGTGAACGCCACGGTGCTGGACGGACGAGGAAACACTGTCCACGTGATGAGCAGCGACGAGGGGACGTACGGACAGAACTCACCCAAGATCGACACCCGCGGTGTGGTCATCGCTCCGGCGCCGCATCACGGAGGTAGTGACATCACAGCACACCTGAGGTCACTCATAGACTGTATCAAACAGGAAGCACTCCGCTCCGGCGGCGTCAGAAGAGAGAAAGCATTTAATTGGATGTAGACACCTCCACCTTCATCTCCACCTGTACCTGTACATGTCATTTGTCCCTGTGGTCATCAGGTACAGGTACAGCTCAGTTATTGGTCTACTGACCACTCGTACACGTTAACACAGCGTACACAGGCCGACCTGTCCACCCAGAGTGGTTCGAGGTTCAGTTGGGGATCGAACCTGTGATCCCGTCCCCTCATGCCGCCCAGACGTACGTTTAAGAAAACATCACTGAGTTTAGTTAAAGAATAAATTTCAACTTTGTGTTGTTGTTGAACTTTTCTGGTGGCGTCATCTTCGACCTGCAGGCTCATTACTGCCCCCTCAGGCTGGAGGTCGACGAGCTCGCTCCACCCTCGAAAACAAACTTCAACAACACAAACGTGACGTTCATGGAGATTTAAATGAAACTCTCAGATCAAATCTGTCTTTGTCGTCCATCAGGTGATTTTCTTCTTTTATTAAAAGTACTTTTAATTTCTTTCTTTCTTTAAAGGACCGTCGACGCTCTGAGATGATTGATCCCTCGTTCAGATAAATACTGATCAGATCATCACATGGTATCCTCCGTTAAACTGCTTCCTTTATGAATGTGCAGCAGGTTCAGTTCACGTTCATTCATGATAACTGAATCAAACGTGACTCATTGTCTGCACTGTCATTTGTTGGGTGATATGATTATTAATATTATCTCCCTGTGAAGACTTTGGAGTCTCCTTGTGGTCACTTTGCATCTCTGTGTTTGAGATGAAAAGTTGCACTGCTGATATCGACATGATTCAAGTTCAGTTTAATATTACATGAAACACAAACTACAAAAATATTTGGTGACTAGAAAAACTCTAAGTCAGACTGTTACATGATGTTGGTGTAGTGGACGTTGGTGTAGTAGACGTTGGTGTAGTAGATGATGTTGGTGTAGTAGATGTTGTTGGTGTAGTAGACGTTGGTGTAGTACACGTGATTGTAGTAGATGTTGGTGTAGTACACGTGGTTGTAGTACACGTGGTTGTAGTACACGTTGGTGTAGTAGATGTTGGTGTAGTACACATTGGTGTAGTACACGTGGTTGTAGTACACGTTGGTGTCGTAGATGTTGGTGTAGTAGACGTTGGTGTAGTGTAGATGTTGGTGTAGTACACGTTGGCGTAGTAGACGTTGGTGTAGTAGATGCTGATGTAGTACACATTGGTGTAGTAGATGTTGGTGTAGTAGATGCTGATGTAGTACACGTTGGTGTAGTAGATGTTGGTGTAGTAGATGTTGGTGTAGTACACGTTGGTGTAGTGTAGTCAGCAAATCGCCATCGCCATCGGCAAATAAAGATGACATTCACCGATGGCAGTGGCTGATGATTATATGTTGATTTACATGTCGCATGAACGCTGTGCTGAGGACAAACCCTTCTTTTTTCCTTTTTTTTTTTGGAGGCTCCGAAACATCACTGAACACGTCTCTGGCACGTCGCGTACGCGCCGCGGTTTTGGTCCGTCCTACACGCGACTTCAAACCCCACCGGAAGCGTTTCAGAAGCGAGTGTTTAGCCCGCCAGACTTTGTTTACTTGCTCAGATTTGGCCATTTTCCCTGTGTATGTTCTTCTAAACATGCTTCTACATGTGTAAATATGCTACATAGTTAATTAGTTTAGCTTTTGTCTGTTTTTACAACCGGCAGTTTGCACGGGGTATTTTATTTTGAAAATCCAGCGGATTCTCTATGCTGTTTCTGTGTCTGGCTTCCGCCCGCTTGAGGTGCTCTGTGTAGATTGACGCAAGCTGCTCGCGTTGGTGTAGTACACGTTGGTGTAGTAGATGTTGGTGTAGTAGACGTTGGTGTAGTAGACATTGGTGTAGTACACGTGGTTGTAGTAGATGTTGGTGTAGTACACGTGGTTGTAGTAGATGTTGGTGTAGTACACGTTGGTGTATTACACGTGGTTGTAGTAGATGTTGGTGTAGTACACGTGGTTGTAGTAGATGTTGGTGTAGTACACATTGGTGTAGTACACGTTGGTGTAGTAGATGTTGGTGTAGTACACGTTGGTGTAGTAGATGTTGGTGTAGTAGATGTTGGTGTAGTAGACGTTGGTGTAGTAGACGTTGGTGTAGTAGATGTTGGTGTAGTAGATGTTGGTGTAGTAGACGTTGGTGTAGTACACGTTGGTGTAGTAGACGTTGGTGTAGTAGCTGTTAGTGTAGTACACGTTGGTGTAGTAGATGTTGGTGTAGTACACGTTGGTGTAGTAGATGTTGGTGTAGTACACGTTGGTGTAGTAGACGTTGGTGTAGTAGACGTTGGTGTAGTAGATGTTGGTGTAGTACACGTTGGTGTAGTACATGTTGGTGTAATAGACGTTGGTGTAGTACACGTTGGTGTAGTAGACGTTGGTGTAATACACGTTGGTGTAGTACACGTTGGTGTAGTACACGTTGGTGTAGTAAATGTTGGTGTAGGCGTTGGTGTAGTAGACGTTGGTGTAGTAGATGTTGGTGTAGTACACGTGGTTGTAGTACACGTTGGTGTAGTAGATGTTGGTGTAGTACACGTTGGTGTAGTAGATGTTGGTGTAGTACACGTTGGTGTAGTACATGTTGGTGTAGTAGACGTTGGTGTAGTAGATGTTGGTGTGGTACCCGTGGTTGTAGTACACGGTGTAGTAGATGTTGGTGTAGTACACGTTGGTGTAGTAGACGTTGGTGTAGTGGATGTTGGTTTAGTACACGTTGGTGTAGTACATGTTGGTGTAGTACATGTTGGTGTAGTACACGTTGGTGTATTGCACGTGGTTTTAGTACACGTTGGTGTAGTAGATGTTGGTGTAGTACACGTTGGTGTAGTAGATGTTGGTGTAGTACACGTTGGTGTAGTAGATGTTATTGTAGTAGATGTTGGTGTAGTACACGTTGGTGTAGTAGATGTTGGTGTAGTACACGTTGGTGTAGTAGATGTTGGTGTAGTAGATGTTGGTGTAGGACATGTTGGTGTAGTAGATGTTGGTGTAGTACACGTTGGTGTAGTAGATGTTGGTGTAGTACACGTTGGTGTAGTAGATGTTGGTGTAGTACACGCTGGTGTACTAGTTTTAGTCTGACTGTCCAGTGTTGGTTGATGGTCAGAACAGTTCTACAGTTTTTCCCTCACAGTGTCAGAAGTCGTTTGTCCAGATAAAGTTCTGTGGGATGTTTACAGCAGAGATTCTGTTCATGTCTAACTTGGTTCTGTTCATGTCTGACTTGGTTCTGTTCATGTCTAACTTGGTTCTGTTCATGTCTGACTTGGTTCTGTTCATGTCTAACTTGGTTCTGTTCATGTCTGACTTGGTTCTGTTCATGTTCTGACCCGACAGCAGAGAACCACGAGCAGCTTCGTACAGAGCACGTGGTTTAACAGAGAGCAGTGCTGGAATGTAACTAAGTACTTTTACTCAGACACAGATCAGTAATCTGTCAATGTTTCCTGGCCTCTACCTGTGGGTGAAGCAGATGCAATGGGTGAAGCAGGTGCAGCAGGTGCAGCGGTTGTTGTTGTTGTTGTTGTTGTTGTTGTTGTAGCAGGTGTAGTAAAGGCAGGTGGAGCAGATGCAGCGTGGAGGCACTGCGGAGGTTTGCAGGCTGCGTTCAGGTCGCAGCGTCTCTGCTTCAGGTGTCAGATTACAGTCAGACGTCCAAGGACACTGCAGCTGCTGGACGGAGCGCAGAGGACACAACAGAACCGGGCTGAACACAACAGAACCAAACAGGACAGAACCGAACCGGGCTGAACACAACAGAACAGAACCAGACAGAATGGGCTGAACCGGGCTTTAATGTCCAAACAAACACATACTTTATATAAAATTCTACTCTATGAATCAGAACCATTGGGTCCATTGACACCTGACCTGCTCTGATCAAACAGAACCTTGATGTGAGGAGGACAGGGTGAGGCGAGGGGTTGTAGTCAGTCCACACTGGACCTTTAACACGCCTGTGTGGGTTTCTTCCCTCAGCTCAGACTTGCAGGTTGTTTGGTGACAGAGCAAAGCATGCTGGTAGGACTGTGCAGTAACCATGGTAACGCTGTGTCTCCTCAGTGGTGGACCGGCAGGGCTGCGACCCCGCCACTCGCTTCGTGGTCCCTCCTCGGACTGGCCACTGGGTGGCGCTGCTGCAGAGAGGAAACTGCACGTTCAAAGAGAAGATCCTGAAGGCCGCCGCCCACAACGCCACGGCGGTGCTCATCTACAACAACTCCACCGAGAAGACGGTCAAGATGGGACACGAAGGTCAGTCTGCACGTCTCACTTCCTGTCTGTGACACCTCCTGTCTGACACACTTCCTGTCTGTAAACTAGGGGGAAAGAGCTAGCTTAGCTTAGCTTAGCATGAAGAGTTGAAAGAGGAGGAGCTAGCTTAGCTTAGCACAAAGACTGGAAAAAGTGAGAAAGTGCTACGTAAGTGTCTAAAACCTGGACGTAGTCTCCATGACGTCCCCGCAGACTGTCTAAAACCTGGACGTAGTCTCTGTGACGTCTCCGTGACGTCCCCGCAGACTGTCTAAAACCTGGACGTGGTCTCCGTGACGTCCCCGCAGACTGTCTAAACCTGGACGTAGTCTCTGTGGCGACGCCCACCTGTCGGTCAAAGCGTCCACGCTCTTAATCCTGCATAACTTTAAGCCTTAATATAATTTGAACAGGTGAGTTGTATATAAATTCACCCTCAGTACAGTTGTCATGAACGGGGAAATTAGCTATAGAGACCAAAACTGTTTTTTGTACCAGGCTGTAAACATGTTTATTTCTGCTGTGAAGTTGGACATTTGAACATGGGGACTTATGGAGACTGACTCACTTCTGGAGCCAGCCTCAAGTGGACGACAAGAGGAACTGCAGTTTTTTATGGAGGTGGATGTTTGAGTGTTCCTTTGAATGTGATGAGACGAGGGCGAAGGTGTGTGTGTGTGTGTGTGTGTGTGTGTGACGAGTGACTTCCTGTGGATCGATGTCAAGGTCTAAATATAGACAGGAACGTGTCATTAATTGATGAGGTCACTGTGACCTCACACTGTGTGTGTGTGTGTGTGTGTGCGCAGAAATATTAAACTTTGTTTCTGTCAAACTGGAGTCTGTTGCATCATGTGAGCTGTAGTCCTGTGGTTCTGGTTCTGGTTCTGATTCTGGTTCTCTGTGCAGGTACCGGTGAGACGGTTGCGGTGATGATCACGGAGGCGTACGGTAAAGAGATCCTGGCTCACCTGGAGAGGAACCTGACGGTGCAGGTGTCGGTGGTCGTGGGTCAACGTGGAGCCACAAAGAACATCAACCGAGGCTCGCTGGTGTTCGTCTCCATCTCCTTCATCGTCCTCATGATCATCTCCTCCGCCTGGCTCATCTTCTACTTCATCCAGAAGATCCGCTACACCAGCGCCCGTGACCGCAGCCAGGTAACAGGCTAACATACTGCTAACATGCAAGCTAACAGGCTAACATACGGTTAACAAAGCTAACAGGCTAACATACGGCTAACATGCAAGCTAACAGGCTAACATATGGTTAATAAAGCTAACAGGCTAACATACTGCTAACATGCAAGGTAATAGGCTAACATACTGCTAACATGCAAGCTAACAGGCTAACATACTGCTAACAAAGCTAACAAGCTAACATACTGCTAACATGCAAGCTAACAGGCTAACATACAATTAACAAAGCTAACAGGCTAACATACTGCTAACATGCAAGCTAACAGGCTAACATATGGTTAATAAAGCTAACAGGCTAACATACTGCTAACATGCAAGGTAATAGGCTAACATACTGCTAACAAGCTTGGAAACAGCTGTAAAACCTGATATATATTTAGACTGTTTTTCTCCCATCGACCTTCATCAAATAACTTCAATAATTTCTTCATCTAAGTCGTCAACCTGTCTCTTAGATCCCATCCCAACCAGGCTGGTCAAGGATGTTTTACCTCTAGTTAGCCCTTCTTTATTGGATATGATGGATCTGTCTTTATTATCAGGATATGTACCATAGTCCTTTAAAGTAGCTGTAATTAAACCTCTTCTTAAAAAGCCCACTCTAGATCCAGAGGTTTTAGCCAATTACAGACCGATATCAAACCTTCCCTTTCTCTCTAAGATACTTGAGAAAGCTGTAGCCAATCAGCTGTGTGACTTTCTCCATAAGAACAGTTTATATGAGGATTTTCAGTCAGGATTTAGAGAGCATCATAGCACAGAGACCGCACTAGTCAGTTACAAACGACCTCCTAATGGCATCAGACAAAGGACTCATCTCTGTACTTGTCCTGTTAGATCTTAGTGCCGCATTTGACACCATTGACCATCAAATTCTTTTACAGAGACTGGAACATCAAATTGGCATCAAAGGAACCGCCCTAAGCTGGTTTAAGTCTTATTTTTTAGATCGTTCTCAGTTTGTTCTTGTCAATGATGAATCCTCCATGCATACCAAAGTTTGTCATGGAGTCCCACAAGGTTCTGTACTCGGACCACTTCTATTCAGTTTATATATGCTTCCTCTAGGGAACATTATTAGGAATCACTCCGTTAATTTTCATTGTTATGCCGACGACACCCAATTATATTTATCGATCAAGCCTGATGAAACCAATCAATTAACTAAACTCCAAGCATGCCTTAAAGATATAAAAAGTTGGATGACCTTCAATTTTCTGATGTTAAATTCAGACAAAACTGAAGTTCTTGTAATTGGACCCAAAAACATCAGAGACTCTCTCTCTAGAGACTTAGTTACCTTAGATGGGATCACCCTGGCCTCCAGCTCCACCGTAAAGAATCTTGGAGTTGTTTTTGATCAGGATTTGTCCTTTAATGTCCACATAAAACAAATTTCAAGGACTGCATTCTTCCATTTACGTAACATTGCCAAAATCAGACGCATTGTATCTCAAGCAGATGCAGAAAAACTAGTCCACGCATTTGTTACTTCTAGGCTGGACTATTGTAACTCATTGTTATCAGGCTGCTCCAATAAGTCTCTTAGGACTTTGCAGCTAATTCAGAATGCTGCTGCACGTGTTCTGACAGGAACCAAGATCAGAGATCACATCTCTCCCATTTTGGCTTCCTTGCATTGGCTACCTGTTAAATCTAGAATAGAATTTAAAATTCTTCTCCTTACATACAAAGCTCTTCATGGTCAGGCACCATCATGTCTAAAAGAGCTCATAGTACCTTACTACCCCTCTAGAACACTGCGCTCTCAGAATGCTGGGTTCCTTGTAGTTCCTATAGTTTCCAAAAGTAGATTGGGAGCCAGAGCTTTCAGCTATCAAGCTCCTCTTCTGTGGAATAAACTACCATTTTGGGTTCGGGAGGCAGACACGGTCAACACTTTTAAGAGTAAACTTAAGACTTTCCTTTTTGATAGAGCTTATAGTTAGGGCTGGCTCAGGTCATCCCTTAGTTATGCTGCTATAGGACTATACTGCCGGGGGACTCCTCCTTTCAGGGTTATGCCTAGCCAGGCATGGTATTGGTTGAAGATGCAGTCACATCTCCCTTTACTGAAAACCCTCTCTCTCTCTCTCTCTCTCTCTCTCTCTCTCTCTCTCTCACCATCACCACCACCATCTGTAAACATACATGTCTGTCATACATGTACATTAATGCATCTTACTAACTAAACTTCTTCCCCGGAGTTTCTGTGCTCTTTTGTCCAGCAGGTTCTCGTGGATCGTGACTGCTGCTGTGGTCCTGCATGACGTCCACTACATATATTATTACTGTCATTAATGTTACCAGATCTCCATTACAGTTTATAGTAACTTAGTTAATGATTTGCTGCTGCTGTGCATCTGTGTCTCTCTATCTCTATCACAGGTTCCACTGCTACTGTAATCATTTTATCATTCATTGTAATCCATTGTCATTTTTTCATTGTAATTGTACAAAATGTTTCTGTTGACTTGTTGACTGTACACGTGACATCTATTGCACGTCTGTCCGTCCTGGGAGAGGGATCCCTCCTCTGTGGCTCTTCCTGAGGTTTCTTCCACTTTTTTCCCTATTAAAAGGGTTTTTTGTGGGCAAGTTTTTCCTCACTCGAACCGAGGGTCTAAGGACAGAGGGTGTCACTCCCTGTACAGATTGTAAAGCCCTCCGAGGCAAAATGTATTTTGCGACTTTGGGCTATACAAATAAAATTTGATTGATTGATTGATTGAACATGCAAGCTAACAAATCAAATCAAATCAAATCAAATTTTATTTGTATAGCCCAAAGTCGCAAAATACATTTAGCCTCGGAGGGCTTTACAATCTGTACAGGGAGTGACACCCTCTGTCCTTACACCCTCTGTCCTTACACCCTCGGTTCGAGTGAGGAAAAACTTGCCCACAAAAAACTTTTAACAGGGAAAAAAGTGGAAGAAACCTCAGGAAGAGCCACAGAGGAGGGATCCCTCTCCCAGGACGGACAGACGTGCAATAGATGTCACGTGTACAGAACAAGTCAACAGAAACATTTTGTACAATTACAATGAAAAATGACAATGGATTACAATGAATGATAAAATGATTACAGTAGCAGTGGAACCTGTGATAGAGATAGAGAGACACAGATGCACAGCAGCAGCAAATCATTAACTAAGTTACTATAAACTGTAATGGAGATCTGGTAACATTAATGACAGTAATAATATATGTAGTGGACGTCATGCAGGACCACGGCAGCAGTCACGATCCACGAGAACCTGCTGGACGAGAGAGCACAGAAACTCCGGGGAAGAAGTTTAGTTAGTAAGATGCATTAATGTACATGTATGACAGACATGTATGTTTACAGATGGTGATGGTGAGAGAGAGAGAGAGAGAGAGAGAGAGGGTTTTCAGTAAAGGGAGATGTGACTGCATCTTCAACCAATACCGTGCCTGGCTAGGCATAACCCTGAAAGGAGGAGTCCCCCGGCAGTTTAGTCCTATAGCAGCATAACTAAGGGATGACCTGAGCCAGCCCTAACTATAAGCTCTATCAAAAAGGAAAGTCTTCAGTTTACTCTTAAAAGTGTTGACCGTGTCTGCCTCCCGAACCCAAAATGGTAGTTTGTTCCACAGAAGAGGAGCTTGATAGCTGAAAGCTCTGGCTCCCAATCTACTTTTGGAAACTATAGGAACTACAAGGAACCCAGCATTCTGAGAGCGCAGTGTTCTAGAGGGGTAGTAAGGTACTATGAGCTCTTTTAGATATGATGGTGCCTGACCATGAAGAGCTTTGTATGCAAGGAGAAGAATTTTAAATTCTATTCTAGATTTAACAGGTAGCCAATGCAAGGAAGCCAAAATGGGAGAGATGTGATCTCTGATCTTGGTTCCTGTCAGAACACGTGCAGCAGCATTCTGAATTAGCTGTTAAGTCCTCAGAGACTTATTGGAGCAGCCTGATAACAAAGAGTTACAATAGTCCAGCCTAGAAGTAACAAATGCGTGGACTAGTTTTTCTGCATCTGCTTGAGATACAATGCGTCTGATTTTGGCAATGTTACGTAAGTGGAAGAATGCAGTCCTCGAAATTTGTTTTATGTGACATTAAAAGACAAATCCTGATCAAAAACAACTCCAAGATTCTTTACGGTGGAGCTGGAGGCCAGGGTGATCCCATCTAAAGTAACTAAGTCTCTAGAAAGAGAGTTTCTGATGTTTTTGGGTCCAATTACAAGAACTTCAGTTTTGTCTGAATTTAACATCAGAAAATTGAAGGTCATCCAACTTTTTATATCTTTAAGGCATGCTTGGAGTTTAGTTAATTGATTGGTTTCATCAGGCTTGATCGATAAATATAATTGGGTGTCGTCGCCATAACAATGAAAATTAACGGAGTGATTCCTAATAATGTTCCCTAGAGGAAGCATATATAAACTGAATAGAAGTGGTCCGAGTACAGAACCTTGTGGGACTCCATGACAAACTTTGGTATGCATGGAGGATTCATCATTGACAAGAACAAACTGAGAACGATCTAAAAAATAAGACTTAAACCAGCTTAGGGCGGTTCCTTTGATGCCAATTTGATGTTCCAGTCTCTGTAAAAGAATTTGATGGTCAATGGTGTCAAATGCGGCACTAAGATCTAACAGGACAAGTACAGAGATGAGTCCTTTGTCTGATGCCATTAGGAGGTCATTTGTAACTTTGACTAGTGCGGTCTCTGTGCTATGATGCACTCTAAATCCTGACTGAAAATCCTCATATAAACTGTTCTTATGGAGAAAGTCACACAGCTGATTGGCTACAGCTTTCTCAGGTATCTTAGAGAGAAAGGGAAGGTTTGATATCGGTCTGTAATTGGCTAAAACCTCTGGATCTAGAGTGGGCTTTTTAAGAAGAGGTTTAATTACAGCTACTTTAAAGGACTGTGGTACATATCCTGATAATAAAGACAGATTCATCATATCCAATAAAGAAGGGCTAACTAGAGGTAAAACATCCTTGAGCAGCCTGGTTGGGATGGGATCTAAGAGACAGGTTGACGGCTTAGATGAAGAAATTATTGAAGTTATTTGATGAAGGTCGATTGGAGAAAAACAGTCTAAATATATATCAGGTTTTACAGCTGTTACCAAACTTGCTGTATCAGAATGCAGAAGGCTAACATACTGCTAACATGCAAGCTAACAGGCGAACATACGGTTAACAAAGCTAACAGGCTAACATACTGCTAACATGCCAGGTAATAGGCTAACATCAGGGGCAATTCCAGGGTCAGAGCTTTAGGGGTGCTGAGCACCCAATGAGCCCCACTGCCACCACCCACCCTTTTTTCACACAAAAACAAAAAATATGTCTATTGAAAAATAATTTTGGATAATCATTCTGACATTTGTGAGAGAAGAGCGTCATATTTTGGGGGAAAAACTGACTGGAAAGACACGCGAATCTTTGAAAACTTTAATGCCACAAAGCCATCCATCACTTTATCATCTTTTTTTGGAGACCTTTCCAGAACACCAGCTTTATTGTGACAGTTCACACAAAACAAAGCAGCATTTTGTCTAGCTGAGTATTCCAGCCATCTGAAACTTTTGAACCACTGTTCTTGAAAGGCTCTTTTTTGTGTGCCAAACTGAGTATGAGGGTATTGAGACAGCTTTAAGTTTTTAGGACCAGGCCTCGTTCAGACAGGGACAGGGAAACCGGCAACCGGTGGTGGGGGAGTGCGGTGGTGGGGGTCGTGGGGTGGGGGGTGGGGGCTGGGGGAGCTGAGGTGTGTTGCCGTGGGCGTGTCTATACCTGCTGAATGTAACAGCTGTGAAACAATCAGAAAATAACTTTTTATTTCTCTGATTAATGACAGCTTTATCGAGGCCAGCGCTGCTCTGTGTTGTTACTCTATGTCTCTCTACCAAAGCGCTCTCTCTCTCTCTCTCTCTCTCTCTCTCTCTCTCTCTCGCACGACCCTCCACTGAAATGAATTGAAAAACGCCGCCGGCGTCCGGTTTGCCTGTCCCTGTCTGAACATGGCCTAAGTCTGAACAGATCTCTTCTGTCCCTGCTGCTTTGGCTTGGTGGTCTGTATGTTGCACTCCCTCTGTCTCTTCATTTCTTTCACTAGTCGATTCCCTCTCATCCTTTAGGGACTCTCCCTGTTCTTCTCCTCCTCCTTTAATATGAAAAAATGTGGTGTAAAATAATATGTTACAAAAAGTAAATGTAATATAGGCTACTTAATGCCAATAAGTTAGTATAGGAGTATGAGTAGTTACTGTTTTGTTTGCCACTATATGTCACTATATGTCAATTTATTGTTGTTTTCTCACCTGGTTCTTCCTGCATGCTCTCCCTTTCTCCTTCTCCATCTCCATCTTTCTCTCTTTCCCTTGGCACTGACAATCATACACTAATATATTGTAGGCAGGAGAGTTGGGGTCAGTTTGTCATGTCACAAAAATGTTATGGCTAGCCTTGCCCATGGCTAACATACTGCTAACATTCAAGCTAACAGGCTAACATATGGTTAACAAAGCTAACAGGCTAACATACAGTTAACAATGTACAGCTAATGCACTGCTAGCATACAGGCTAATGCACTGCTAGCATACAGGCTAACATGCTAATACACATGCTAACAACAGTCCACAGCCAGACAACATGCTAACATCCATGCTAAGTCACTCTTCATTCTCTCCCCTCCTCTCCTGTCCTCTCCTCGTCTCCTCTCCTCCCCTCGTCTCCTCTCCTCCTCGTGAATATTTAATGAGGTGAATCTCTGCTGAAACTTTAATGGAGGGTGGTCTCCTCCCCTCTCAGTGTAATCTACACCTCCTGTCAGGACTCTGTCCTCCCCTCCTCCTCCCTCCTCCTCCCCCCTCCATCTGCTGAAGATCAACCTTCACTTCACCTCCTGCAGTCACACTTTGAGTAAACACAGAACAGCTGGGGCTGATGGGACATTTTCATTAAGAACCACAGACCGTCAGGACAGTACTCAGAGTGCTACAACAGAGTACTACCACTGAGTACTGCTACTAGAGGCCTCAAACATGACAGTCGTAGTAATCAGAGTATTACTTAAGAAGGGTGTGCCTCTGTCTCATTTTACATCGTTACATCAACGTTGAGCTGTCACAGGTGTGGAGGTGTAACGCTGTCCTCTCTCTGTCCTCTCTGTCCTCTCTCTGTCCTCTCTCTGTCCTCTCTCTGTCCTCTCTCTGTCCTCTCTGTCCTCTCTGTCCTCTCTCTGTCCTCTCTCTGTCCTCTCTCTGTCCTCTCTGTCCTCTCTGTCCTCTCTCTGTCCTCTCTCTGTCCTCTCTCTGTCCTCTCTGTCCTCTCTGTCCTCTCTCTGTCCTCTCTCTGTCCTCTCTGTCCTCTCTCTGTCCTCTCTCTGTCCTCTCTGTCCTCTCTCTGTCCTCTCTCTGTCCTCTCTGTCCTCTCTCTGTCCTCTCTCTGTCCTCTCTGTCCTCTCTCTGTCCTCTCTCTGTCCTCTCTGTCCTCTCTCTGTCCTCTCTCTGTCCTCTCTGTCCTCTCTCTGTCCTCTCTCTGTCCTCTCTCTGTCCTCTCTCTGTCCTCTCTGTCCTCTCTCTGTCCTCTCTCTGTCCTCTCTCTGTCCTCTCTGTCCTCTCTGTCCTCTCTCTGTCCTCTCTCTGTCCTCTCTCTGTCCTCTCTGTCCTCTCTCTGTCCTCTCTCTGTCCTCTCTGTCCTCTCTCTGTCCTCTCTCTGTCCTCTCTGTCCTCTCTCTGTCCTCTCTCTGTCCTCTCTGTCCTCTCTCTGTCCTCTCTCTGTCCTCTCTCTGTCCTCTCTGTCCTCTCTCTGTCCTCTCTCTGTCCTCTCTGTCCTCTCTCTGTCCTCTCTCTGTCCTCTCTGTCCTCTCTCTGTCCTCTCTGTCTCAGCGTCGTCTGGGCGACGCGGCGAAGAAAGCGATCGGGAAGTTGACGACGAGGACGGTGAAGAAAGGAGACAAGGTGAGCTGATACATGGAGGGCAGCAGGACCCTGAGCTGCACTTATTTATGTGCTCGACCTTCAGGCTGTGATGGACGACCAATCAGAGAGGTCAGAGGTCACATGACGAGGCGGCCAAAGATAAACATGACAAACAGCTGACAGGAATCATAACAGAACCAGAACCTGACCAGTGAACAATAAAAGGTTCTGACCCGGTTCTTCGTCTTGTCTCTGTCTCAGGAAACCGACCCGGACTTCAACCACTGTGCCGTCTGTATCGAGGCGTACCAGCTGAACGACGTGGTCCGAATCCTGCCCTGCAAGTGAGTCTGAACCTGTCTGTCTGATGACCTGTCTGTCTGTCTGTCTGTCTGTCTGTCTGATGACCTGTCTGTCTGATGACCTGTCTGTCTCTCTCTCTGATGACCTGTCTGTCTCTCTCTCTGATGACCTGTCTCTCTCTCTCTCTGATGACCTGTCTGTCTGTCTGATGACCTGTCTCTCTCTCTGATGACCTGTCTCTCTGATGACCTGTCTGTCTGTCTGATGACCTGTCTGTCTCTCTGATGACCTGTCTGTCTGTCTGATGACCTGTCTCTCTCTCTCTGATGACCTGTCTGTCTGTCTGATGACCTGTCTCTCTCTCTCTGATGACCTGTCTGTCTCTCTCTCTGATGACCTGTCTCTCTCTGATGACCGGTCTGTCTCTCTCTGATGACCTGTCTCTCTCTCTGATGACCTGTCTCTCTCTCTCTCTGATGACCTGTCTGTCTCTCTCTCTGATGACCTGTCTCTCTCTCTCTCTGATGACCGGTCTGTCTCTCTCTGATGACCTGTCTGTCTCTCTCTCTGATGACCTCTCTCTCTCTCTCTGTCTCTCTCTCTCTGATGACCTGTCTGTGTCTCTCTCTCTGATGACCTGTTTCTCTGATGACCTGTCTCTCTCTCTCTGATGACCTGTTTCTCTGATGACCTGTCTGTCTCTCTCTGATAACCTGTCTTTCTCTCTGATGACCTCTCTCTCTGATGACCTGTCTCTCTCTCTCTCTGGTGACCTGTCTGTCTCTCTCTCTGATGACCTGTCTCTCTCTCTCTGATGACCTGTCTCTCTCTCTCTCTGATGACCTGTCTGTCTCTCTGATGACCTGTCTGTCTCTCTCTCTCTTGCTCTATGTCTCTCTGATGACCTGTCTCTCTCTCTCTCTCTCTCTCTCTCTCTCTCTCTCTCTCTGATGACCTGTCTGTCTGATGACCTGTCTGTCTGTCTCTCTCTCTCTCTCTGATGACCTGTCTCTCTGATGACCTGTCTGTCTGTCTCTCTCTTTCTCTGATGACCTGTCTCTCTGATGACCTGTCTGTCTCTCTGATGACCTGTCTCTCTCTCTCTCTCTCTCTCTGATGACCTGTCTCTCTGATGACCTGTCTGTCTCTCTCTCTCTCTCTCTCTGATGACCTGTCTCTCTGATGACCTGTCTGTCTCTCTGATGCCCTGTCTGTCTCTCTGATGACCTGTCTGTCTCTCTCTGATGACCTGTCTGTCTCTCTGATGACCTGTCTCTCTCTCTGATGACCTGTCTGTCTCTTTGATGACCTGTCTCTCTCTCTTATGACCTGTCTCTCTCTCTGATGACCTGTCTCTCTCTCTCTCTGATGACCTGTCTCTCTCTCTCTGATGACCTGTCTGTCTCTCTCTCTCTGATGACCTGTCTCTCTCTCTCTCTGATGACCTGTCTGTCTCTCTCTCTCTGATGACCTGTCTCTCTCTCTCTCTGATGACCTGTCTGTCTCTCTCTCTCTGATGACCTGTCTCTCTCTCTGATGACCTGTCTGTCTCTCTGATGACCTGTCTCTCTCTCTGTCTCTCTCTCTCTGATGACCTGTCTGTCTCTCTGATGACCTGTCTGTCTGTCTCTCTCTCTCTCTGATGACCTGTCTGTCTGTCTGTCTCTGTCTCTCTCTCTCTCTGATGACCTGTCTCTCTGATGACCTGTCTGTCTCTCTCTCTCTCTCTGATGACCTGTCTCTCTGATGACCTGTCTGTCTCTCTGATGACCTGTCTGTCTCTCTGATTACCTGTCTCTCTCTCTCTGATGACCTGTCTCTCTCTTCGATGACCTGTCTCTCTCTCTGATGACCTGTCTCTCTCTTTGCAGACACGTCTTCCATAAGGTGTGTGTGGACCCGTGGCTGAACGAGCACTGCACCTGTCCAATGTGTAAACTGAACATCCTGAAGGCGCTCGGCATCATGGTGAGTCATCGCGGACGCTGACGTGTCACAGAGGACGACAGCTGATGGACCCGACAGAACCGGGCAGCACTGCTGCAGCACAACATGTTAAATAAATACTGTCTCCTCTCCTCTGCCTCCTGTCTCCTCTGTCTCCTGTCTCCTCTCCTCTGCCTCCTGTCTCCTCTTCTCTGCCTCCTGTCTCCTCTCCTCTGTCTCCTGTTTCCTCCCCTCTGTCTCCTCTGTCTCCTCTTTTCTGCCTCCTGTCTCCTCTTCTCTGTCTCCTGTCTCCTCTCCTCTGTCTCCTGTCTACTGTCTCCTCCCCTCTGCCTCCTGTCTCCTCTTCTCTGCCTCCTGTCTCCTCTCCTCTGTCTCCTCCCCTCTGTCTCCTCTGTCTGCTCTTCTCTGTCTCCTCTCCTCTGTCTCCTGTCTCCTCTCCTCTGTCTCCTGTCTACTGTCTCCTCTCCTCTGCCGCCTGTCTCCTCTTCTCTGTCTCCTCTTCTCTGCCTCCTGTCTCCTCTCCTCTGTCTCCTCTCCTCTGTCTCCTGTCTCCTCCCCTCTGTCTCCTCTGTCTGCTCTTCTCTGCCTCCTGTCTCCTCTTCACTGTCTCCTGTCTCCTGTCTCCTCCTCTGCCTCCTGTCTCTTCTTCTCTGTCTCCTGTTTCCTCCCCTCTGTCTCCTCTGTCTCCTGTCTCCTCTGTCCTCAGACCAGTCTTCCCTGCGTGGACAGTGTGGTGTTGGACGTTGAGCGTCTGGGCGTCAATCAGGCGTCCGGCAGCCAGAGGGCGACACTGGTTGACAGCAACCAGCCGTCCATCAGCCTGGAGCCACTTAGCCCCCCCCACTCTGAGGCCACACCCAGAACACCTGCTGACATCACCATCGCCGTGACCAGTAAGAACACAGCATGATACACCGTGCCATGACACAATGCCCCGACATCATCACAAGACCAACACGGGGCAACTTTACACTCTTAGAGCAACTTTACACTGTCATATACCAACTTTACACTCTTAGAGCAACTTTACACTGTCACAGAGCAACTTTACACTGTTTTAAAGCAACTTTACACTGTCATAAACCAACTTTACACTCTTAGAGCAACTTTACACTGTCATATACCAACTTTACACTCTTAGAGCAGCTTTACACTGTCACAGAGCAACTTTACACTCTTAGAGCAACTTTACACTGTTTTAAAGCAACTTTAAACTGTCATAAACCAACTTTACACTCTTAGAGCAACTTTACACTGTTTTAAAGCAACTTTACGGTGTCATAAAGCAACTTTACACTGTCATAAAGCAACTTTACAATGTCTTAAAGCAACTTTAAGCTGTCATAAAGCAACTTGACAGTGTTACAGAGCAACTTTACGCTGTTATTTTTATTTAAAGAATGTTTTAAGAGTTGATTCAGGATGTTTTCTTTCTTTGGTTTTTGTGGGATTGCTTCAGTTTCTCAAATTGTCCACTTGATGGTGACAAAGACAGCTAACAGAGCATATTGTGGTGTGTGTTGACAGACACGCTGCCGGTGTAATTATATTTCTAATAATATTTCATTTGTGTGTTTTGTGTGTTTTCGTGTGTCTCAGGCGGCGGCGGACATTTCTTCAACAGGAACTCGATGTCTCCTCGCAGTGTCGTCTGTGAGATGGAACTGCCGGACATCCAGGCCTCGCTCGACCTGTATGACGACAACAAGTCCTGAGGCCCGTCGTCATGGTTACAACCCCCCCCCCCCCCCCCCCACCACCACCACCACTACCACCACCTCCACCTGCTGATGGACAGATGATCTTTTATGGATGCAGGAAGTGTTCACAGTGTTTCTTGTCTGGAGGGGGGTCTGATTCAAAAACTTTTAAACATCATTTATTCCATTGGACTTTGAACACAGACGGTCTGGATCTTGGATCCAGATCCTGGATCCAGATCCTGGTCCCGACCCGTTAACTCAACATATTTTTATTTTGCCCAGAAGAGAAAGAAGAAGAAACTTCGGAGGACTCAGAGCAAACACTTTTTAAAACCAATGATCCAGAGAACTGAACTCCAGATCCAAGCCCGGCCCAGGAACCCGAACCCAAACCAGGTTCCTCTGGTAAAACTGATGTTGTTGAGTACCTGGAAAAGTCCCTTAGCGTGTTCCTGGAAAAGGTTTCCTGGGATAGTTCCTTGAGTTCTTGAATTTTTTAAACTGTTCTTGGAAAGGTCCTGAGTTCTCACAAAGGTTCCTGAGTTTCCTGAAAGTTCCAGTGCTCTTTAAAGGGATCCTGGAACAGTTGCTAAGTTTTTAAAATGTTCCTCTAAAACGTTTCTGGGCTCTTAAAGAGGTTTGTTGGTGCCTAAAATGGTCCCTTATAAAGTTCCCAGGCTCCTGGAAAAACTTCAGAGACCTTAAAGAGTTTCTTGGGTTTCCTGAACATCTTCCCAGGCTCCATTAAAAAGGTTCCCTGAAACATTTATTGGATTTTAAAATGACTCTAGGAAGTTCTAGAGATCCTAAAAAGGTTCCTGGGCTCTGAAAAAAGTTTCAAAAATACTTTTTGGCCTCTTCAAGGGTCCTTGGCTTCCTGGAACAGGTTTCTGGTTTCCTAAAAAGGGTCCTGGGTATCCTGAGATCCTAAAAATGTTCTGGAAACATTTCTGAGGTATTAAAAAGGTTCTTGGGTTCTCATGATCCTTCCTCGTTCCTAAAGGTGGTTCTGGGGAAAGTTCCTGAGTGTTCAAAGATTCTTAAAAGGATGCCCATCTTCCTGGAAATGTTTCTCAAAAGGTTCCACAGTTTCCTGGAAGTGACCTTTAAAAGCTTTGGAAAACATTTCTTCCTACAAAGGTTCCTGAAATGGTTCTGGAGGCTTGAAAAGGGTTCAGGTCTGAACCTGAATGGACCTCTAGCTTCAGGACTAAAACCAGAACCAACCCAGAGAACCTGAACCCAGAAAAAGTTCCTTTCAGTGTTTCCTGATGTGTTCAGTCAGTCGTAACTCTGGACAGCTTTAACCTGAACCTCTGATTGGCTGACTGAAGATGACATCCTTAACATACTCTTCTGGACTGTCTGTAGACCTGGACCAGAACACCTGACAGGTTTTTCCTGTCCGGACCAGAACCAGGGCCAGGACCAGGACCAGGACCAGAGGTAGACCTGGACCTGGATCCTCTGCAGAGACTTTGGAGGAAACAATCTGGTGAACTTTAAAGTGTTAAGTCCCCTGTAGCAGAAAAACTGTTTCTCTGTAGAACAAAGAGACGTTTAGATTTAAAGGAACAGTCCGACACTTCAGGAAACCTCCACAGGGAGGCACCCTCTGATATATACATACACATACATATACATTTAAATATATATATATATATATATATATATATATATATATATATATATATATATATATAAAGGGACACGTCAACATTAGCAACCTCCAACAACCTCGAGTCCGTCTGGTTTTTATCTCGTTAGCTTAGCAGCTAGTCAGCAGTCCATCCTGTAATCAGCTGTTAGTCAACAGTCCAAACATCCGGGGTCTCCGGGTCTGTGAGCCAATCAGACGACAGTCTTCTGGAGTCAGGTGACTCACTGTCTGTACTGCCACAGGTGTACTGTGTCTTTAATCAGACATTAAGTTTCCAAACGAACCTCAAATTTTACCCGAAAACCATCAAATGAAAACATGACTGAACGTTTGTTTGTTGTTCCGGTAACATGAACCATCCACCAACCTGTTGTCACCATGGTAACCCTGGTTACTGTTAACTAGCATAGCTAACAGTCAGTTTGAATGCATGTGAATATCTCAGCAGTTCAAACTTCCTGTCACAGTTTCTTAAAGTCTTTGTTGACGTTGTGAAGATGATGAACAACAGTCAGCTGGGTGACTTCCCCTTCTCTCTTCCTATTGGCTCACAAAGGTGTGTCCTCAGGTGTGACGTGTGCAGAGGTGATGCTGTCGTTCATGGTTGTGTGTTCCTGAAGTGACGGACTGCTCCTTTAACGTGTATTAAACAGCTTCTGAAGTACTCAGCGTGTAATAATCAGCCTCAGTGACGAGGCTCAATATTTAAACAGCATTATACAATCTATAACCTGACTGATCGATCAATATCTATCTCTGAAGTGACCTGATGGAGTCCAGAGGACCCGTCTGTCTGTCTGTCTGTCTGTCTGTCTGTCTGTCTGTCTGTCTCTCTGTCTCTCTGTGTCACATGGTACTGATGATGATGGTGATGAAGGAGGATGTGTGTGATGCTTTCAGTTCACTGTGTCTCTTACTGCCTCAGCATTAAAGTGTCATTATTGCCTTTAAAACGCAGATTGTTGCTTTATTCAACTTTACACCGTCATAGAGCAACTTAATGTCACAGAGCAACTTTACAACGTCACAGAGCAACTTTATGATGTAATAAAGCAACTTAACGTCAGAGCAACTTTATGATGTCACAGAGCAATTTCACGATGTCATAGAGCAACTTTACACTGTCACAGAGCAACTTTATGATGTCACAGAGCAATTTTACGATGTCATAGAGCAACTTTACACTGTCACAGAGCAACTTAACAATGTCACAGAGCAACTTTGCATTGTCACAGAGCAACCTTGTACTGTCACAGAACCACTTTACGATTTCATAGAGCAACTTCACAATGTTGTAAAACAACTTTGCACAGTCATCGAGCAAATTTCCAGCTCTGAAGCAACTTTACACCAATACAGCAACTTTTCGGTTCTGTTATTAATAAACTAAAGATAAAATGAAATAAACATGAAATCAGTTTACAGAGATAGGAAAGGTTGAACCAGGCTCCGTAAGATATGTACTCATGATAAACTACAATCCTCTATTCCCAGCATGCAACACTTCACTGAACACACCTGTCAGCATGCAGCACAGGTGTTGGGGGGGTGCAGACCAGACTTAAATGGTGATGCTGTTTTGGATCAGAGGTGGGTCCAGGTACAGGTACGGGACCTCCAGCTGTGAGTTTCTGGTTGTAATTTGTTCACTGAGGACGGACAGCTCTTCCTTAAACTGTTCAATCATCTGTTTGGGGGCCAGCTCATCGAAGCGCTCTTCAGGGTACGAACCCAACGGAACCTGACAGAACCAAACAGGAAGTCAGACCAGGATGTAATCAGATTACTTTATGTGTTGATCATCACCAGACTTACCATGTCAGGGTCCTTCTCTGAAAGCACCCAACCTGTCACTGCAAACATGGCCGTCTCTCCCACATTTGGGAGGGTCTCCAGAACGGTCGTCATGCTGGACCGGCCTTTGGTGTTTGGAGGAGCTCCGTGCAGCAGCAGTGAGCCGTTGAGCACCCAGTAGTAGTAATCAAACTAAACGAAGAGAGGAGCTTCAATGTGACGGTTCTCAGTCATCCAGGTAAGCTTTCTTCAAGAAGGGTTCAATCTGGGGCGACTGGACTGTTGTAGGTCCATGAAGACGGTTCTATGAGCCTATGAGTCTATGAGTTCTATGAGGTTATAGAGCCGTCTTCAGGTTTGACTGACTGTTGGGGAGATTGAGGTGTTCAATCTTGGTGGGACTGTAAACACCTCGATCTCCTTAGCAGTCAGTCAGGCCTGAAGAAGGCTGTGGGGTGAACTGTCTTCATAGATCTACAACCAAGTCCAGTCGTCCAGATTGAACTCTTCTTAAACTCTTCTTTATGTTTGATTTTATTTCATATTTTGGGTCCAAACATGTAAAGATGAAGAAAAACAAACTGAATATTTGATCAAACATCAGGATGAACTTTTTATTATTGTCTTATCTGTTCATGACAGACTGCAGGAAGACGAATCGAAGCAGTGACCTGACGACCGACACAAACCCCTCTGGTCTGCTGGGTCCAGTCATAATTACTACAGCCACCAGAGGTCGCTGCCTAACAATGTAAGTGAGTCGCTTCCGTTATTTTTAGATGACCCAACCATGCCCACCATGAGCAAGCATTGACGCGAGCAGAGACCTCGAGCAGAACCCGGTCATGGTGCACAGTTGATCACAAAATGGGCCGGTGCTGGTTCTGACAGGCCGCTTGCTCCCTGTTTGATCAACTCTCCAGTTTGTTAAAAGGTCAACAAGTTTCTGTTGGCTCACTTGTCCATTGTTGACAGCAGCGTGTTGAGCCGTCGCTGTGAAGATCACCATGGTGATAAACTTGATCAATTCCTCCACAGTGTTAAAACCTGCTGGAAACCCTGAACGCACCACCACCACCACCACCACATTGACTCTGGATCAGGACCTCATAGAACCACACGAAGAGAACATGATGTAAATGTAAATGTGATTTCAATCCGACAGAACGTACCGGAGTCTTTGTTTCCTAAGAAGCCGTGTGTGAAGATCTCACTGATCCAGTCCTGCAGCTCGCTGTCTTTAAGGACGTCGCAGTCTGACCCGTAATAATACTCCACAACCGTCTTCACGAAGCTGCAGAACAGTTTGTTACACCCCCACCGCTATGTATTGCAGCTAACGCAATGAGCTAACATCAGCGTCTACCTTCCAGTGACCGAACAGAACCTCTGAACACAGCAGTGTCCAGTCTAACAGGGAATACAGTAGCCTACCGAGGTGGTTTTAAATCACCTTGATAGTGTAACGTTATTCCCTGTTGGTCTCAGAGGCTGTGCTCGAACCCGGTCCGGTCTGGCTGCTGAGCCCGGTTCTGTTACTACTAGCTACTTTAGCATGTGGTTTGGCTAAAGCTCTTTTCAGAGGGAAAAGCAGCAAATATATTGTGTATAAAATCTGATCCAGTTTTAATAAAGTTCTAAAGTTGTGCTTTTGTACAGTAATCAGTGAGGCCCGGTCAGAGATGACTGTAGCAGCGCTCACAATCACTCATAGACTGGATCAAACAGGAAGCATTCGGCTCTGGCGGCGTCAGAAGAGAGAAAGTGTTTGATTGGATGTCACATTACCTGTTGATGATGGTCCACAGCTTCAGACCATCATCTCTGTAGTAGAAGTTTGGGATAGACTGCAGTCCCCGTGCAGTGATGTTCTCCGGCAGACAGAGGGCGCTGTAGGTCAGTTCAGACAGAGACCTTCTCATGAGCTCTCTCAGCCCGTCATATCCGAGTGAACTCTGCTCATCAATAACAAACATTCACCATCAGTCACGTCTCTTGAACTTTTGTTGCAGAATGTCTGAACATGTTGAAGGACTCACAATGCTTAGAGGTCCATCAGGTCCTAAAACAGTCTGACGGCCGACGATGTTTGTGTGCAGAGTGTCCCTGAAGTGTGGAAACAGCAGCTGCACACACAGAAGTTCAACGTGTTGTAACAGTTTGTGCAGAAACGTTCAAACGTTCAGAGTCTGCAGGAAATTAAATTTTTTAAAACGTATTGATCTTTACAAGGTTATTAAAGGTTTACAATGACGTCACATTACAGGTCTGAAGGTCTGAAGGTCTGTCACCACCTCACCTCTGATCAATAAACTGATTCTGGTCTTTGGTTGTATTTGCACTTAATGTTCTCTAAACACTCAACCAACATGTGCATGAATCCATCAGCAATCTGTGCAGACGCTCTCTGACCTCCAGACCTGCAGACAGCAGATTCACGTAAAGATGAGCGAGGTCAATAACAGACAAGAAAAACAGGAAATACACTATATTTAGATTTCACCACTAGGGGGAGTTTTGTTTTTTGTGTTACTAATTACAGATGGACACCAAATGTTTAATTAGATCATGCTGGGTTAGTTCTTACTGCACAACCAGACAAGACAATGAGGGGTCAGGTCATGTGATCTCTGATACCTTGTAGATGGGATGGATCTCAGGGAAGCAGCGCAGAGCAGCAACACAGAAGACTTCTGTCAGGAAGTGAGTGTTCATGAAGTGATGGACCGCTCCATGATCAATGGCGTCTGCATTTTTAATGAACATCTTGGCAAGCAGCCAGTCCGTCTCCGGGTCGCTGGGCAGGAAGATGGGGTTCTCCTCTGATGGTTGTTGATGAAGCTGTAAAGTGACAGACACTCGTTATCGATGTTAATTAACGATGACGTGACGACAGCCGTGACTTCACGTTACCTGAACTGCGATCGGCATCAGTTTGTTTTCTGAGTTCAGGTAGAACAAACAGAGTCCAGCCGCCACGTGAAGACGTTCACCGTCATAGACGCGAGCTGCTATTCCATCCATCTTCTTCTGGTCGTAGAGGAAAACGTTACCTTTCTGTTTGGAACCAACATCAAGATGTGTCACACATCCAAATCAAAACTTTAACTAAACTCTAAACTGAACTCCTCCATACCTCCATTTCCTGCTGCAGAGAACCTCCTTTTTCCAGGAATGGCTTCACCATCTCGTCTGTGACGGGAAAGTTTGGGGGAAGCTCTGAGCAGCGAGCAATCACGTTGGGGTTTCCTCCGTTCAGAAACTGGAATCCATAAAAGTCGTCGTCCTTCCAGTGTTCTTTAACGTATTCTGCAAGAACAGCAACTGATGAACATCAACCGACATCAACCGTCTTAACCGTCTTTGACCGTCTTTAATCGTCTTTAACCGTCTTTAACGGTCTTTAACCGTCTTTAACGGTCTTTAACCGTCTTTAACGGTCTTTAACAGTCTTTAACAGTCTTTAACCGTCTTAAATCGTCTTTAACCGTCTTTAATCGTCTTTAGCCGTCTTTAACCGTCTTTAACCGCCTTTAATCGTCTTAAATCGTCTTTAACAGTCTTTAACCGTCTTTAACCGTCTTTAACAGTCTTTAACAGTCTTTAACTGTCTTTAACCGTCTTAAATCGTCTTTAACCGTCTTTAACCGTCTTTAACAGTCTTTAACCGTCTTTAATCGTCTTTAACCGTCTTTAATCGTCTTTGACAGTCTTTAACAGTCTTTAACAGTCTTAAATCGTCTTTAACCGTCTTTAACCGTCTTTAATCGTCTTTAATCGTCTTTGACAGTCTTTAACAGTCTTTAACTGTCTTTAACCGTCTTTAACCGTCTTTAATCGTCTTTAATCGTCTTTAACAGTCTTTAACCGTCTTTAACCGTCTTTAACAGTCTTTAACCGTCTTTAACCGTCTTTAACAGTCTTTAACAGTCTTTAACCGTCTTTAACCGTCTTTAACAGTCTTTAACCGTCTTTAACCGTCTTTAACCGTCTTTAACAGTCTTTAACAGTCTTTAACCGTCTTTAACCGTCTTTAACCGTCTTTAACCGTCTTTAACAGTCTTTAACCGTCTTTAACCGTCTTTAACAGTCTTTAACAGTCTTTAACCGTCTTTAACCGTCTTTAACAGTCTTTAACCGTCTTTAACCGTCTTTAACCATCTTTAACAGTCTTTAACAGTCTTTAACCGTCTTTAACTGTCTTTAACCGTCTTTAACCGTCTTTAACAGTCTTTAACAGTCTTAACCGTCTCTAAAATGTGGTTTCTTTTCAACACAGACAAGTTAGCACGTAGCATGTCCAAACATATTAATGTTCACATGCAGCCACCCGTTCTTATGAAACTATGACAGTGATGTTGTCGTGTTGAAATAATTCAAATCTACCTGATATCGTCGTTTTGTACCAGAATATTTTTCTTAGGTCTTCGATGTTTTCCCATTTTTCAGCAGATCCGAGCTGCTGGACGAGTTTCAGTTCAACAGCACTGAAGTGAAAACACACAATAACAGATTGAACACATCCTGATGTTAAAGCTTCAAACACAAACTATAAATATAAATATATATAAATATATATACATGTATATAATTATATATCAATATATATAAATATAGACCCACGCGTTGCTTCTTGTCGTTGGTTTGGAAACACAGACTTCAGCTGGGAGATCAGACACATCACTGAAGCTGCAGATGTGAGGAAGTCCTTCAGCCATGATCTTCCACCTAAAACACAAAGGAACCAGATCAAACCAGGACTGAGCTCTGGGTTTATGGGTTCTGTAGGTTCTGTGTGTTCTGCACTGAACAGGAGAACTTACTGGTAAAGGTTCTTTCTAGCAGTCATCTCTTTGTTGCGGTGGTCGATCAGCAGATGTTGGTCCTCCTCAAAGACCTTCACGGCTGCAGCGTGAAAAAGACGTCACAGCATTTAAATCATGAAATCAATGACTGATCGATAATCAATGATCGACGTGTTTGAAGCAGACCTTTCCCTCCTCTCAGCGCCACCACATCTCCTCTGGAGATCCATCTGTAACAGGGGAAAAGAACAACTTCTTCTTCTGGACTCCACACCACTATTTTGGAGCAGTACCACATATCATCTGTCAGAACCGAGCCCGGATCTTTCCCCAACTGGACCAGCAGGAGTTTTCCCAGAGATGAACTGGTTTTCACCGTGTACGTCCCAGTCTGGAAAAAAAGTCTTTATTAAATATAAATAATTAACCCTGGTGCCCTCCTCAGATTCTCCCTCTGGACAACTTCATGGTAAAAATGTCTCATTGACTTCCATTCAAACCACATTTATTAATCTCACTGTCATTACACTATCAAACCATTCTGTGATGTCAGCGTTTCATTTGAACTAAAGTCACATTTGACATTTTTACTGGATTCACACATGAAACATTCAAAGCCTGGATATTTCTTAAAACCTAAAAACTCAAAACTTAAAACCCTTTTTAGACCTTTAATGTGATTCATGTTCTGTGTTTTATATTTGTGTCATTGAAAACAAAATTATTGCTAGTAGTATTAGTAGTAATAGTAGTATTAGTATTAGTAGTAATAGAAGTATTATTAGTAGTATTATAATTAGTAATATTAACTTACTGTTCCTTCATCGGTTCTGTTCAGCTCTGTTGGCTCGGTCTGTCCTGTAGATCCAAATAAAGCAACATAAACGTGGTCAGGTGTTCCTGACTCACCTGCTGTCACCTGGAGTTTGTACTCAGCCATGATCGCTGTTTGTTTGGAGAAAGAGAAGAAGTCAGATTCTCTCCTCGCTTGTTTCCTCACTCTGGACCTAGAAACCTCCTCCACCCTGATTTTAACCTTTTGGACACTCCCCGTCCTCCCCCCGCCCTGTCCTCCTCCACCCTGTCCTCCCCCGCCCTGTCCTCCCCCTCCCCGTCCTCCCCCGCCCTGTCCTCCCCTGCAGTGTCTCTCCTCCTGCTGACTGCACGGCGTTAACTCTTTCAGTTAAAACAGATCAGAGATCAGATTTTAAGAGCTCCATCAGCCAGTCAAACGTTAAATGCTGCAGTCAGCTGATCCAAAGTCTGTTTCAGAGCTTGTCTTCTTTTATGTCCATCAGGGTCCTCCAGGGTTCCCCAGAGTTCTCCAGAGTTCCCCAGAGTTCTCCAGGGTCCTCCAGGGTTCCCCAGAGTTCTCCAGAGTTATCCAGGGTCCTCCAGGGTCCTCCAGGGTTCCCCAGAGTTCTCCAGGGTCCTCCAGGGTCCTCCAGGGTTCCCCAGAGTTCTCCAGAGTTCTCCAGGGTCCTCCAGGGTTCCCCAGAGTTCTCCAGAGTTCTCCAGGGTCCTCCAGGGTCCTCCAGGGTTCCCCAGAGTTCTCCAGGGTCCTCCAGGGTTCTCCATCTTTGCTGGTGGGTTTGACACTCTGTAAGTGGTCCTGTTTGGGGTTGGGCATCAGAGCTCTGTTGACCTTTGAGGTACAAACTATGTTGAAACTTCTCTTTATATGATTTTGCTTGCAGCCAATCATCACGCGTTCTTCTATGTACTGTGGTGTGATTGGTCAAGCTTCAGCTGGAGTCGACAGTTCAGTGTGTCGAGATGCCAAAGTGTTCAGTATCCTTCTGTCTGCTGTCAGTAAAACACGACCATGGATCAGAACCTCATACAACCAGGGATACCAACCGTCCCTTTAAGGGTTCTGGTTCTGGTACCATATCCAGGCCTAGTCCTACTCTATGTTATTATGTGCACCGCTTCTTCTTCGTTGGCCCTCTGGGGTCCGATGTAATGACACTTTGGGAGGTGTTGCTTCCCTTCAGAGCCTGAGTCTGGTCCACCTGAACCTGAACGTCTCTGTAACACTGGAGGAGGTTGTTGGAAACGTAGATCACTGATGGGTCGAGGTAGAACCTGCACCTGATTACCCCACTACAACACTGCTCTGTGCAGGGTTCCCTTTGGTTCTTTTTGGTTCTTCGTGGGTCTTTGTGTTTCCCTGTGGCTCCTCGTGCTCAGGTTCATATGTTCATGGCGTGTTCAGTCTCAGGTGTAGCTGGAGGACGAGCAGCATGTGGAGACTCGTCGTGCTGCAGTCGAGTCCAGATGGCTCAGTGCCACTTTGTGTTCTGTCGTGTTCCGGCTTGTGAGCGACCTTAAAAGACATTTAATGTTGTTTTGTTGCTCGGCTGCTCTGGGAACAGCGTCATGTGTTGGGGTGTGTGCGTTCATGTTCATTTGTGTCCCTGCTGTGTTCCTGAGAATGCTGGTTTGTTGTTTGTTCCCATGAGGTGAGCTTGTGGTCTAACGTGTTCAGAACCTGACCTGAGATCACCTTTTTTCTGAGATCAGTCCTCATTCTTTGGTCTGAAACTCAAAGTGGTCCAAACAAAGATTATTTCACAGATTTTGGTGAAACTGGATCATATTTTATGGAGAAAGTGTTTTCTGGTCCAGGTCCAGGTCCAGGTCCTGGTCCTGGTCCAATCTGCTCTGATCCAGATCAGATTACTTGATGTGTGTTGATCACCGTGTCACTGTGCTTCACTGCCCCCTGGTGGTTGGATCATGTCTGTGGTTCTGATCTGAGCTGCTGTTCATGTGATTAACTTCTTCTTCTTCTTTCCTGGGGCGTCCTCATGAGAGACACTTTCATCAGAGTGTTTGATGGTTTCTGGGACTCTCTAACGTCAGAAGAAGTTCATGTTTGTACTTGAGTACAGTGAAGTACTCGAGTAAACTGCTGCTGTTGTTTTTTTACTGCGTTCCTTGAAAGCATCACAGTGAGGCTCAGCTGATGTCAAACTTTCTGGAAGCTTCCAGGTGGAAACAAAAAGCTGCTGATACCTGATCTGTTGACCATCACAGTGACTCCACCCACTGCTACACCTGAACAGCAGGTATCAGTTACTGGTGCGTTCAGGGGCCGCCTGAAATCCCAGGACAAACAGGCGTCTTTCACCAAAATCTTTGTCGACTTTGGGACGTTTGAAAAATGAAAACATGAATCCAACACGTGGAGACGATTTCATGAAGACAGAGACAGTTTGATGTCTCAGGTGAGGACACACCTGCTGTGACGCTCATATTTACAGGAACACTTGAGGGCAGCATTCCCTGTGAGCAGAGATGGTGTGTTGAGGAGAGGAGTCACTCTGTCGACGTTTACAGACAGGTAACACAGTGTTTAATGATGTCATCACACCTGCACTGACAGGTGACACACATGACGCAGGTGACAGTGACTCTCTGGCGGCCATGTTGGATTTGATCGTCCATCTTTGTTCTAGTCGGTTTCTGACTCAGAGTGAGACTTCTTTGTTTTCTGACTCATCTCTGCGGTCATCAGAGACCTCCAGCTGTCGGACAGACCTGAGACCAGATCAGACTGAACCTGGAGCTGGCAGCATCCCTCATCTGTCCTGACTGACTGACTCATTTATTGTTTGACTGACTGATTATTTACAGACTTGGTCTCTGGATGTCACAGTGAGTCCGGCTCCTCTTCTTTCAGTCTCTTCTGGGCTCTGTTGAACCGTTAACGGGCAGAGATGCCGGTCCAGATCCCGGACGACACAGACTTCTGTTCGTTTAAGGATCAGTGCCTGAGTCAGGAAGGATGGATCAGCCGCTACAACAAGGGCGGAGTGACGGTATGGTGCCGTGAGGAGGAGAGCCGGGGGGTCCAGAAACTGAAGGTGAGCACCTGGGCCAGGTGGACAGATCCAAGACCAGGTTATCTTAGATCCAGGACCACCTGATCACAGACAAGACATAGCAGCCAGCTAATATTACTGACTAGTCCAACAGCAGTCAGCCCAGCTCGGCGTCTGTCTTTCAGCCTTTTATTTCACCAAGCTCTCACCAACCACTAAAAGTCAGTCCCAGATTTACTCTTGTCCGGCGGCTTCTTGCTCGCTCACTCTCTCCTTTTCTCTTCTTAGCTTCCTCCGTCAGCGTCCTCTTCACTCTCTTCTCCTCTGCCATTATGTCCATAGAGGCTGCTGACTGCTGGGCCTGAAAACCTCCTCTTCTTCTTCCCGGTGGTCCAAAACGCCTGTGGTACAAACACTAACACTCAGCCTGGCTAACAAACTGAGCTAACATTAGTTAACAGCAGCTAACAAACTGAGCTAACATTAGCTAACAGCAGCTAACAAACTGAGCTAACATTAGCTAACAGCAGCTAACAAACTGAGCTAACATTAGCTAACAGCAGCTACAGTTGGCAGCAGTTTACTTCTTGTCATGATGTTTATGCTCCGAGTGCTTTAACAGTGAGCAACACGAGCTAACATTAGCTTAGAAATGGAGTCCTTGTCATCTTGTGGTTTTACCAGGCTAACATTAGCTTGCTAGCTAACGTATTAAAATCCTGTCTTGTGTGGATAACGTCAGCTCATTCATCCTCTGGGCTGATCGGTCTTCATCGTTTGCAGGTTACTTTGTCGACTGGTTAATGTTAGCTTGATGCTCGCTAATGTAAAAACTCAGATAGAGTGTTTATGTTATTTATATATTTAAATGGGTTTATCAGCTAACATGATCAAGGATGCTAACTCATGTCTGTAATGTACAAAGCGGAGGCGGAGCTAACGATTCTTTGTACGAGCCGAGAGCGATGGAGGCAGGAGCTAACATGCTAACTGTAACTGAAGCTAAGCTAAGGGTTAGCCGGCTGGCTGTGGCTCGGCTTTGTGGTGTGGTCTGTTGTTGGTTGCTGATGGTTGGTGATTTGTAAATGCCGAGCGGTTAGCATCATGGAGCTAATGGTCCAAATAATACACAGACAGAACAGATAGTACTGTTACGTTAACGTTACTGTAACATTATTCTAAATATGATTGTAGTTTATTTTCCATAGTTCAGTCTCATGTTGATGCAGAGAAACACGAAGAATTTAATATTAATGATTAATGAAAGGTTCATAGAATAAATTCAGCAGTTTAATGATGATCAGAGGTCAGAACAGCTGATCAGAAGTTGTAAACAGCTAATCAGAGGTTGTAAACAAGTTGGACCTGTTGGACCGGGTGGACTTGTGTGGCCCAGCGGCCTCCCACAGAGGAAAGACAAACCGGTGTTCAGCGTCAGCGTGCTGAAAAATTCAGAGCGGAAAGGAAAACGTAACGGCTGGAAACCCGAGGACGGAGGTGGAGAGGCGTTCAAGCGACATCAGAACTGGGCCATGCTCCAGCAGACACAAACCAGTTCAATTCAAGTTCACTTTACTGGTTCTGTTTCTTTACTGGACCAGTTCCAGTCTGGAGACGTTTGCTCCTCTTCAAACTTCAAACTCCGGACCAGCAGAGAGCAGGGCGGCCCGGCCGGGTGGTGTTACCTGAAGCGTTCACACCGTCAGACTCCACTGAGGCGTTTAAACCGGCACACTTCGTCATTTAACCTCACAGAACACGGGTCTGTTTCCAAAACACTGTCTGCTGTCAGTAACACACTGACTCTGGATCAGAACCTCACAGAACCACATGAAGAAAACATAAACTTTAATGTCCTGCTGCTGATATAAAACAGACAGATGTAGAGTTCAGGCTCACTTCCTGTCTGGTTCAGGGTCCGTTAGCAGCTAAAGAGACATTCAATCCGGTCCAGTACCTCCAGAGTCCATCGGACCACAGCTGGTTCTGGTTCAGAGGATGCTGGAGACCAAAGGTCAACAGTGACCACACATGTATGATCAGCTCGACATGCAGTACTTAAACCACTGACTTTAAATAAACATGGACGTGATGACATCATGACTGCCCCCTGGTGACTGGCTGCAGTGTAGCTCATAAGGCCCACCCCACGGCCCCCCTTTTAAGGAGTTTTTGATGATATAAAGAGATGATTGACAGCTGAGCTCTGCTCATGATGATGTCACATGTGTGGGCGGGGCCTAATTACTGCAGCTCCAACCATGATAGCTTCAGTGCTACATTACAGCACACAGTGCATTTAACAGATGTTAGCATTGTTAATGTGTCACTCTTTGATGAGTTAGAGCATTTGTTAATCTGTCTGAACTTTGATATCACACTTCATATCATATTATATATCATAAATAAAACTTGACACTGTTGTGGATTATCAAGAGTCTTGCTGGATATAGAAAGCTGCTCTCTGTTTTGTGACAGTTGGTGGGTAGTTGGAGGATTAGTCTTTGTTTGGTGTGGAGGGTTTTTCATTGAAGGACTTCCAGGGCGTGATACTAATGCAGGCGCAGTATGAAGGGTCGGGGCAGCTCGTGACGTTCATGTCGCTGCCGGACGACTCCCTGTGTTCTGTTGATAATGGAGATACTTCCTGCAGTACCTGGACTTACCTTCTCAGGTATCCCAGTCATTCTGACGTCATGTCGTCTTGAACGGCCTCACAGGTCTTCACATTTCTGAGTTGAGATGAGTTACTTGACGTCGCAATGTGCCAACACTGTCTGAGTGAAGAGTGGCTGACTTTTCTTTGATGGTGTTGGTATGAGAGGTTCAGGTCTCGAGTTCTGAGATGTCTTTTTTGGCCGTGGCTCTTTCTTATTCTCAGGAGCTTCTGGTGGGTTTCAAACATTGACTAGAACGTCAGCGGTGCACGCGGAATGCATCGCATCGTGCCGGGTGGACTTTTACGCCGTGTTGATGTTTTCTAAGGCATGACCTAAACTTGAGTTTGTGTCTTAGACTCAGTTTTAGCTGCAGGTCTAACTCTGCTCACACAGAAAAGAGGCGAACTGACTGACTGACTGCTGCTGAGTGACAGACAGACAAAGACATGAAGCTCACGACTTTATGAATCATTAACGGCGTGCTGATTGAGTTACACGGAGCATTTTACGGCGTGGACCGTCACAATATCTGATGACTGCAGCTCGGCCGAGCTCGACGCTCCTGTAAGATTACAGCACTGGAAAAAAGTGACGTCCTACAGTAAGCAGCCGTCTCACATGTCTCACATGTCAGCAAGACCTCCAGAAAAGAAGATCATCTGGTTCAAATCTGTAGAAGTCTCCTGAATGTGTGAGCAGCAAAATGATAAAAAGATACATTTTAAGTTCTCTGGAAAAACTTTAAATCATTCTGTTTTAGAAGATACGTGAAACTGACACAGTCCTACAGTCTTAGTTTTTTTTTCTTCTTTAGTTGTTTGTTTTCTGCGTCGTAATAAAATAAAATAAAATACAACTACAGCTGAGAAATGTTTAGATTCAGAAACTAAAAGATTAAATTAGAAACATAACGTCCTGTTTCTTTGCTCCTCCATATGTGGGCTTCAAACTACGTCACGTGACTTAGATGTGTCCAGACGTGAACTTACAGCGTCGTAGTTTGGACCAATCAGCAGCTGACCGTACAGGATGACGTACTTCCAACAGAAACAGATGTTGGTTCAGGTCGGACTGAACCAGACTGGGGCGGTACCGGAGATACTGACCCACATCCCAAGACTCATGGGATATGTGATCACAGTGTTCAGTGTGCAGGCTCTCTGCTGACCTGGAGGTTGAACGCTGAAATCCCAGACCGCCTGATAAGATCTGAGCAGGGAAAGTGAAGCTTTGCTGTCCTGTTAGCTGACGATGGGCCTTTGAGCAAGGCATCAACAAGAAAGTCTAAAAGAACTGAACGGTCAGATCAGTCCAGAAGAAACCAGGAGAGACAACATGAGTCCAGAAGAAACCAGCTGTATTCAGAGATACAAACATGACAGGTGAACAGGTGAACAGGTGTGTTGGGAGGAACAGGGTCAGGTGACCTCTGGTGGTTTAACCTGTGGGGCATGCAGGGTAATCATGGGATATCAGAACGTATGTATCATGTCAATCCATCATACATGCAGCTAAAAGGCCTGAACGTGTGTGTGTGTGTGTGTGTGTGTTTCAGATGAGGATTGTGTGTAAAGATGTGACAGCTGAGACGCTGTATGACGTCCTCCATGACACGAGCTACCGCAAAAAGTGGGACACCAACATGATCGACACGTATGACATCGGCAGACTGACCGCCAACGCAGACATCGGATATTACTCCTGTTAGTTCACCAAACACACGCGTTTTATTCCTGCAGCTCACGTTATAACATGAACTTTACATGTTATAACATGAACTTTACTTTAAAATGCAGGCATGAACTTTACATGTTATAACATGAACTTTACATGTTTTAACATGAACTTTACATGTTATAACATGAACTTTACTTTAAAATGCAGGCATGAACTTTACATGTTATAACATGAACTTTACATGTTTTAACATGAACTTTACATGTTATAACATGAACTTTACTTTAAAATGCAGGCATGAACTTTACATGTTATAACATGAACTTTACATGTTTTAACATGAACTTTACATGTTATAACATGAACTTTACATGTTATAACATGAACTTTACACATTTTAAAATGAACTTTACATGTTTTAACATGAACTTTACATGTTATAACATGAACTTTACACATTTTAACATGAACTTTACATGTTTTAACATGAACTTTACATGTTATAACATGAACTTTACACATTTTAACATGAACTTTACATGTTATAACATGAACTTTACATGTTTTAACATGAACTTTACATGTTATAACATGAACTTTACACATTTTAACATGAACTTTGCGTGTTTTAACATGAACTTTACATGTTATAACATGAACTTCATATGTTTTAACATGAACTTTACATGTTTTAACATGAACTTTACATGTTTTAACATGAACTTTATATGTTTTAACATATTTTTATGTTTTAACATGAACTTTACACATTTTAACATGAACTTTACATGTTATAACATGAACTTTACATGTTTTAACATATTTTTATGTGTTTTAACATGAACTTTACACATTTTAACATGAACTTTACACATTTTAACATGAACTTTACACATTTTAACATGAACTTTACACGTTATAACATGAACTTTGCACGTTATAACATGAACTTTACATGTTTTAACATGAATTTTACATGTTATAACATGAATTTTACACCTTTTAACATGAATTTTACACCTTTTAACATGAACTTTATGTTTTAACATGAACTTTATGTTTTAACATGAACTTTATATTTTTAAGTTTTTTAATGTGAACTTTACGTTGTTTTTACACTTCTTAGCATGTTTTAATGTGAACTTCATGTTTTAACATGAGCTTTACATGTTGTTTGAAGGGAAATGTCCGACTCCTCTAAAGAACAGAGACTTTGTGACCATGAGATCTTGGCTTCCTCTCGGTAACGACTACCTGATCATCAACTACTCGGTCAAACATCCAGTGAGCTTAAACACCATAAACATCATAAACATCCTCACTTTGTAACATTCTGTCTGTCTGTCTGTCTCACAGTCTGTCTTCCTCTCCTCAGCAACACCCTCCTAAGAAGGACTATGTCCGAGCCGTGTCCTTGCTGACCGGATACCTGATCCAGTCCAACGGAGCCAATAGTTCAACCCTTTACTACCTGACCCAGGTGGACCCGCGAGGTAAGCCAGAACATCACTTTATGAACATGTCTTCACTTTGTGAACGTGTCTGGGACATGTTTGTTTTGTAAACACGTCCTCACTTTGTTAACACGTCCTGTCTTGTCCTGTCTGTCTGTAGGTTCGTTACCAAAGTGGGTGGTGAACCGAGCGTCTCAGTTTGTGGCTCCAAAGGTGAAATTTTTCTCCTGGACATGGAAGTCAAATGTCTGTCTCACGCTTGTCACATTTAATAAAGTCTCTCTGTGTCTTCGTCTCTCAGGCGATGAGGAAGATCTACAAGGCGTCCCAGAAGTATCCGGAGTGGAAGAGGAAGCACAACCCGAACCTGAAGCCGTGGATGTTTCCGGAGCAGAACTCTCTGCCGTGCATCAACGTGGCGGAGCTGGCGGTGCAGCGCGCCGACTCTCTGGAGAACATCGATGAGAGCGGTCTGAGCGAGGAGAAGACGCACCACAGCGACGACGAAGAGACTTAATCGTCCGCGCGGAGACGCGGCGCTTCCTTCTGTCTGTTTCTGTTTGTTGGTTTGTTTGTTTGTCAGACTGAGCAGAGCTGCACCAAACTCCATTATGATTCTGACTGATCTTAATGAGATGATTCATATTCACTTCACAAAGTTCAGGTTCAGGTGTGTTCAGGTGTGTTCTGCTCAGGTTAAAGTCATCCACTAATATTTAATTATTATACTTTAGAACAAACAAACACTCTGAGGAACATCTGGTGTATTTTATAACTTTGTATTTCTGTAGACTGATTCTTGGTGTGTTCATGTGTGAACTGTAGTGTGTGATCAGGTAAACACCTGTGGGGGCGGAGCTCAGGTGTGTTGTCAGGACTCATATTTAATGTAATATAACTCTGTAACCTGAGAATCTTCTTCTGTGATTCATTCATGACCCAAACGGACTGTTTGTTCTAACAAAGACTGAAATGTTCAAGTCCTCAGACTTGTTGTACTCGAGTAACTGAGTACTCACAATGTAATCTGATACAAGAACATGAGAACATTAGAGTTGTACTTCCTGTCTGCAGGGATCCGCCCACATGAAGAAACACAACAAACACAGAGCAAAAAAATAAAATCATGATGTCATAATTCAACGTTTTGTGTCATGTCGAAAAGTTCAACAATTTATTTATTTGAGTCAACGACAACACGCAACACATTACCCACATTTAAAAGTTTAAAAAGTTAAAAAGTTAAAAAGTTTAAACAGTTTAAAGTTTAAAAACATGTTACTGACATGTTACCCACATGTCAGTAACATGTGGGTAACATGTTTTTAAACTTTAAACTGTTTAAACTTTTTAACTTTTTAACTTTTTTAACTTTTTAACTTTTTAAACTTTTTAACTTTTATAACTTTTTAAACTTTTAAAACTTTTAACTTTTTAACTTTTAAAACTTTTTAACTTTTTAACTTTTTAAACTTTTAAACTTTTAAACTTTTTTAACTTTGAAACTTTTAAAACTTTTTTAACTTTTAAAACTTTTAACTTTTTAACTTTTTAAACTTTTTAACTTTTAAAACTTTTTAACTTTTTTAACTTTTTTAACTTTTTAAACTTTTTAACTTTTTAACTTTTTAACTTTTTAAACTTTGAAACTTTTTTAACTTTTTAACTTTTAAAACTTTTAAAACTTTTAACTTTTTAACTTTTTAAACTTTTTAACTTTTTAAACTTTTAAACTTTTAACTTTTTAAACTTTTTAAACTTTTAAACTTTTAACTTTTTAAACTTTTAAACTTTTAAACTTTTTAAACTTTTAAACTTTTAAACTTTTTAAACTTTTTAACTTTTTAACTTTTGAAACTTTTTAACTTTGAAACTTTTTTAACTTTGAAACTTTTAAAACTTTTTTAACTTTTAACTTTTTAAACTTTTTAACTTTTAAAACTTTTTAACTTTTTAACTTTTTAAACTTTAAACTTTTAAACTGATTTGATCAATAACGTTTTCCATGTTGAGACTTTGAAGTTTTCTTGTGATGATTCAAGAAAAAGTTCAGAATAATCAATAAAGTGACGACATGGAAAGTAACTGAGTACATTTACTCAAGTACTTCTACTTGTACTGCACTATAAATACTAGTTATTTTACTCCATTACATTTGACTGACAGCTTTGGTTACTTCCTGTCCAGTGAAATCCACGTATCTCCAGATGTGTTGATGCTGAATGTTTGTCATGACCTGAACTGTGGTGGACCCGCCTCTCAGTCCGCGGTGGACCCGCCTCTCCTAAACAGGATGAGTGCTTCTAGAAAATGAATGAAGAAGATGTGAACTCTGTTGTGACCACATGAGGGCGCTCATGTTCATGAAATATGATGAGAAGGATGAGGTGGAGAAACCTCTGAGACAACTGAACTGAACCATGGTGGACCCTGCCTCTCTGTCCATGGTGGACCCTGACACTGATCACTGATGATTGATCACTGATGATTGATCAGTGTCTGTGTGGTCCATCTCGTGTCGAGGTCCTCACCGTCCTCGCCGTCTTCCCACCTCTCTCTGGAGGAAGTCAGCTTCCTTGTTGTTCCCGGTCTGCAGACCCTCTCAGTGCTGTATTGTCTCAGGCACTTCCTGTTTCCTGTCTGCGCAGCTCTGATTGTTGTTTGAGGAGGAAACCACTTCCTGTCCACAGAGGACAGGACACGCTGTACAAGGAGGACTTCCTCAGGCCTGGACTTTGATGTCACTTCCTGTCAGTGAAGATGATCTCTGATTAACATTTCATCTCACAGGCTAACGAGGCTAACGAGCTGATCAGTTGGTAGTTCATAAAAAACTACAACAGAGCGAGCTGATCACATGACCTGATGTTTTTATGAATGAACCTTCTGAGCCACCGTACAGCTCACTGACAGCTGTCTGTTTTTAATATTTATAAAGTTATAAAAATTTATTTTATGTAATTTAACTTTCTCAAAATAAACTAATTGATTTTATTTTGGAGGAAAACGGAAACAGGAGGCTCCCCTGGCCTTTATTTTGAAGGTGTAAACCGGAAGCTGCAGCATTGTGTGTGACTTCACTCGTTCAGAGTTTCTCCTCCCAGAGAGCCGCTCCGGACTTCACCGGGACCTGCAGAGACCACGACACACCAGAGACCACAGACCGGACCCGAGACCAGGACCAGGACCAGAAACCAGACCAGGACCAGGAGCAGAGACCAGCTGGGATCGGATCAGAGGTGAGACTTTGATTCTGTCAGACTGTCGTTCATTGAGTTCTGCTGTCTGTGCTCAGAGCCCGGCTCGGTCCGACAGAGCCCGGGTCCGGGTCCTGGTTCTGGTCCGGGTCCGGGTCCTGGTTCTGGTTTTCAGAGTTTCTGTTTTTAAGAAGTTTTTGGCGCAAAATGAGAAAAATTAACAATTCAGATTAATGACATTATTAATAATTATGTGCGTGCGTGTGTGCGTGTGTGCGCGCGCGCATACATGTGTCCAGCATCAGATGTTAGAAATTTATGAGGGTTACATCATGACGTCAATGTACATTATGACCTGATCATATATGTTGACACTCTGTTTGACTTAAAGGTCCGCTGTGTAACTTGGTGTGTGTGTGATTTACCCGGTCCGGTCTGGCTGCTGAGCCCGGTTCTGTCAGACATGACTTCCTGTCAGTGTTGGTTGTACAGCTGACAGACTGACACGGATCGCGTGAACAGCGACACCTCTGGTCGATCAGTGAACTGCAGGCAGCTTCCTGAAAAACATGAGGACCGTTAGCTTCATGACGCTAACTAGCCCGCAGATCAGCCAACACCAGACCCACAATGCAACAGCCACAGCCAGCTGACTAACCCTTAGCTTAGCTTCAGTTAGCTTAGCACAAATCAACATGTTTGTCTTCAGACATGCGTTAGCATCATGGATCACGTTAGCTCTTCCTGGAGGCTTGTATCCACCCAGGACTATGATTAAGCTATGTTAGCTTTGTCTGCATTAGCAAACAGCTGGTAGCCGGTCGATTCAGTTTTATTTGTATAGCTTCAGATCATAACTTCAGTTACGTACAGATCGTAACTTCATTCAATTCAGTATAGTCCTATAGCAGCATAACTAAGGGATGACCTGAGCCAGCCCTAACTATAAGCTCTATCAAAAAGGAAAGTCTTAAGTTTACTCTTAAAAGTGTTGACCGTGTCTGCCTCCAGAACCCAAAATGGTAGTTTGTTCCACAGAAGAGGAGCTTGATAGCTGAAAGCTCTGGCTCCCAATCTACTTTTGGAAACTATAGGAACCACAAGGAACCCAGCATTCTGAGAGCGCATTGTTCTAGAGGGGTAGTAAGGTACTATGAGCTCGTCCAGCAGGTTCTCGTGGATCGTGGCTGCTGCTGTGGTCCTGCATGACGTCCACTACATATATTATTACTGTCATTAATGTTACCATATCTCCATTACAGTTTATAGTTAGTTAATGATTTACTGCTGCTGTGCATCTGTGTCTCTCTATCTCTATCACAGGTTCCACTGCTACTGTAATCATTCTATCATTCATTGTAATTGTACAATATGTTTGTGTTGACTTGTTGACTGTACACGTGACATCTATTGCACGTCTGTCCGTCCTGGGAGAGGGATCCCTCCTCTGTGGCTCTTCCTGAGGTTTCTTCCACTTTTTCCCTGTTAAAAGTTTTTTGTGGGCAAGTTTTTCCTCACTCGAACCGAGGGTCCAAGGACAGAGGGTGTAAGGACAGAGGGTGTAAGGACAGAGGGTGTAAGGACAGAGGGTGTAAGGACAGAGGGTGTCACTCCCTGTACAGATTGTAAAGCCCTCAGAGGCAAAATGTGTTTTGTGACTTTGGGCTATACAAATAAAATTTGATTTGATTTTAGATATGATGGTGCCTGACCATGAAGAGCTTTGTATGTCAGGAGGATAATTTTAAATTCTATTCTAGATTTAACAGGTAGCCAATGCAAAGAAGCCAAAATGGGAGAGATGTGATCTCTGATCTTGGTTCCTGTCGTGCAGCAGCATTCTGAATTAGCTGCAAAGTCGTTTCACTCTGTCTCTGCTCTGTAACAAAGTCACATTTAGTGTCACAGCTACAGATATATAACAGCAGCAGTTATGTCCTTAAAGCTTCAGATGCTTCATCATGTCAACAATAAAAGACAAACAGTCATACGGTGTCTGACAATCCAGCAGGCCATAAATAATATATTACAAACATGAAGCTGTCAGTTTGGACCGCTGAGTTACATCGCATTCGCGCGACTCAAAGAAACGATTCATAAAGTTTAATACTACAAATAAATGAAGTAAAAGTACTACAGTCTGAATCAATGATGGTGATGATGATGGTGATGAAGGCTCTGCTGCCCTCTGAGGGCGTTCACACACAAACATCCTGCGAAGAGGAAACTCCACTTCCTGTTTCAGCTGAAGCTTCAAAATAAAACTGAACAACGTCACTCTTCTTCTTCTTCTGTGGTCAGTTTACACAACGCTGACCACAGAAGAAGAAGACGAGCACATGAACGCATCATTACTCATCATCCAATCAGAGTGCAGGTCAGCTCAGCAGGTGTGTGAGGCTTTGTAAACAAACATCATCCAATCAGATCGCTCAGATGACAGACAGACATCAATAATGTTCAGCATTCTCTGAGCGTTCTCTGATGGTTCTCTGAGCGTTCTCTGATGGCTCCAGTCACAGCAGTCTAACAGTGTTCTCTGATGGTTCTCTGAGCGTTCTCTGATGGCTCCAGTCACAGCAGTCTAACAGTGTTCTCTGATGGTTCTCTGAGCGTTCTCTGATGGTTCTCTGAGCGTTCTCTGATGGTTCTCTGAGCGTTCTCTGATGGTTCCAGTCACAGCAGTCTAACAGTGTTCTCTGATGGTTCTCTGAGCGTTCTCTGATGGTTCTCTGAGCGTTCTCTGATGGTTCCAGTCACAGCAGTCTAACAGTGTTCTCTGATGGTTCTCTGAGCGTTCTCTGATGGTTCCAGTCACAGCAGTCTAACAGTGTTCTCTGAGCGTTCTCTGAGCGTTCTCTGATGGTTCCAGTCACAGCAGTCTAACAGTGTTCTCTGAGCGTTCTCTGAGCGTTCTCTGATGGTTCCAGTCACAGCAGTCTAACAGTGTTCTCTGAGCGTTCTCTGAGCGTTCTCTGATGGTTCCAGTCACAGCAGTCTAACAGTGTTCTCTGAGTGTTCTCTCAGCATTCTCTGAGCGTTCTCTGAGCGTTCTCTGATGGTTCCAGTCACAGCAGTCTAACAGTGTTCTCTGAGCGTTCTCTGAGCATTCTCTGATGGTTCCAGTCACAGCAGTCTAACAGTGTTCTCTGAGCGTTCTCTGAGCGTTCTCTGATGGTTCCAGTCACAGCAGTCTAACAGTGTTCTCTGAGCGTTCTCTGAGCGTTCTCTGATGGTTCCAGTCACAGCAGTCTAACAGTGTTCTCTGAGCGTTCTCTGAGCGTTCTCTGATGGTTCCAGTCACAGCAGTCTAACAGTGTTTTCTTTGTTTGTTTCAAACAGACTGTTATTGTACTGCTCACTCGCCCACCCTCTCTCTCTTTCATTTGTTCTTCCTCTCCTCTCCTCTCCTCTCCTCTCCTCTCCTCTGCTCTCCTCTCCTCTCCTCTCCTTTCCTTTCCTCTCCTCTCCTCTCCTCTCCTCTCCTCTCCTCTGCTCTCCTCTCCTCTCCTCTCCTCTCCTCTCCTCTCCTCCTTTCCTCTCCTCTCCTCTCCTCTCCTCTCTTTGATTGACAGGTCTGTCATCCAATCACATTCAGACTGTCCTGCTTTGTTTAACTTCCTGTTTGTGCATCGACAGACTCAAACTTTAATTGAGTGTGCCTGAAAGAGCACACTATATGTTATTCCCCGCGCTTATTATTGAGTGTGCCTGAAAGAGCACACTATATGTTATTCCCCGCGCTTATTATTGAGTGTGCCTGAAAGAGCACACTATATGTTATTCCCCGCGCTTATTATTATTATTGAGTGTGCCTGAAAGAGCACACTATATGTTATTCCCCGCGCTTATTATTATTATTGGTGTGGGTGCCCAGAGGGCGACCACACTATTGTTCTTCAAATCTTTATTATTTTTCTTCCGTACGTTTTTCGCCGCATAACTACTCCTACAAATTTTGTCCTACAAAAATAAAACTTATATCACTAGATTCAGCTCATTTAGGACATGATGGCTATTATTTTACAAATTTCTACTATTAATATTTTTCAAATTATTCAACTTTTTCTACAATTTTTTTTACCATTTGAAATGCATTGTACTAACTTCAAATCTTTCTACAAACCTTCCACAAACATTCTACTTTTTAAACTACTTCTACTACTACTACAGACTTCATTCAAATTGTACACAAGATCTTAAACTATTAAACTCGTATTTAACTCTTTTTAAAATCTTTTACCGTTTTTAAACTATCAAGGCTCAAAGTTGAGCAGGTTTTTACTCAAATTCTGCGTTTATAATGGGTGTGTATTGGTGGAATGTCGCAGACCTAGAGTGGGTGATGTCATCGCTAGAGGGCAGAGAGAGAGAGAAATTTGTCGAAAAAAAAAATTGTAAACTGCGCTCCAGGCCACAAATGTCTCTCTACAGAAATAATTTCTAGCTAGAAACGTAGGAAAATTTGTGGTGGTCGCAGTGATGACACTGCTGAAGCTGTCGGCTTTATAGTTTTGGCGTGAGACACAAAGATGCGGCAGCAACACCAACCCACGGCCGCATCTACACCCATGTTAACGGGAGAGAAGAAATTTCCAAAAGGAGCAGGGAGCACCTGTTCTTTCTATGACTCCCGAGGCCAAAGTTTATACAATTTTCGCCTAAAATATATATGTAGATGATCAGGAAGAGCTCAGGATGCTCACAGTGAAGTCGGTTCAATGATAGGCCAAACGGTTTGGCCACCACACCGTCTTGTTCGACGGGCGGTTTCAGCATTTTCTCTCTCTCTCTCTGGGCATTTCCAACTGACATTCTAACAGGTGCACCTAACTGCTCTGCGGCAGTTGGCCCTGGTTGCTTGGCAACCTCAAGCCTGTCTGAGGGAGGAGGGGGGGGGGCTATTTTCACTGTCTTTTATATAATCAATGATTATCAAGGCTACATTTTTAATGTCGGCCATTTTATCCTTCTCTCTCGCAGACACAGACAGACAGAAAGACAGACAGACACCCCCACACACATACTCAGACACACACACAAACACACACACACACACACACACACACACACATACTCAGACAGACACACAGAGACAAGACAAAAGGCTTTCAAAATAAGAGTACCTTCAAAATATTTATACTATACTTTCTTATACTATTCTACTTTTTTCAGCTAATTTCACACTTCCTTATGCTATTCTACTTTTTTCAGCTAATTTCACACTTTCTTATACCATTCTACTTTTTTCAGCTAATTTCACACTTTCTTATACCATTCTACTTTTTTCAGCTAATTTCACACTTTCTTATACCATTCTACTTTTTCAGCTAATTTCACACTTTCTTATACCATTACACTTTTTTCAGCTAATTTCACACTTTCTTATACCATTCTACTCTTTTCAGCTAATTTCACACTTTCTTATACCATTCTACTTTTTTCAGCTAATTTCACACTTTCTTATACCATTCTACTCTTTTCAGCTCATTTCTCATTTTTAAGATATATCTTTTATGGCCTTTTCAAGCTTTATAGTATAGAGACAGCTGAAGAGTGACAGGAATGTGGGGAGAGAGAGACGGGGGAATGACATGCAGCAACGGGCGGCAGAGGGCACCCACACCGCACTTTCCGCAGGAAATGCAGTTTTCTAGTTATTATTATTTTTCTTCCGTACGTTTTTCGCCGCATAACTACTCCTACAAATTTTGTCCTACAAAAATAAAACTTATATCACTAGATTCAGCTCATTTAGGACATGATGGCTATTTATTTTACAAATTTCTACTATTAATATTTTACAAATTATTCAACTATTTCTACAAATGTTTTACCATTTAAAATACATTGTACAAACTTCAAATCTTTCTACAAACCTTCTACAAACCTTCTACATTTTAAACTACTTCTACTACTACTACAGACTTCATTCAAACTACAAATTGTACACAAGATCTTAAACTATTAAACTCGTATTTAACTCTTTTTAAAATCTTTTACCGTTTTTAAACTATCAAGGCTCAAAGTTGAGCAGGTTTTTACTCAAATTCTGCGTTTATAATGGGTGTGTATTGGTAGAATGTCCCAGACCTAGAGTGGGTGATGTCATCGCTAGAGGGCAGAGAGAGAGAGAAATTCGTCGAAAAAAAAAATTGTAAACTGCGCTCGAGGCCGCAAATGTCTCTCTACAGAAATAATTTATAGCTAGAAACGTAGGAAAATTTGTGGTGGTCGCAGTGATAACACTGCTGAAGCTGTCGGCTTTATAGTTTTGGCGTGAGACACAAAGATGCGGCAGCAACACCAACCCACGGCCGCATCTACTCCCATGTTAACGGGAGAGGAGAAATTTCCAAAAGGAGCAGGGAGCACCTGTTCTTTCTATGACTCCCAAGGCCAAAGTTTATACAATTTTTGCCTGAAATATATATGTAAATGATCAGGAAGAGCTCAGGATGCACACAGTGAAGTCGGTTCAATGATAGGCCAAACGGTTTGGCCACCACACCGTCTTGTTCGACGGGCGGTTTCAGCATTTTCTCTCTCTCTCTGGGCATTTCCAACTGACATTCTAACAGGTGCACCTAACTGCTCTGCGGCAGTTGGCCCTGGTTGCTTGGCAACCTCAAGCCTGTCTGAGGGAGGAGAGGGGGGAGGGGCTATCTTAATCAATGACTATCAAGGCTACATTTTTAATGTCGGCCATTTTATCCTTCTCTCTCGCAGACACAAACACACACAGACAGAAAGACAGACAGACACCCCCACACACATACTCAGACACACACACACATACTCAGACAGACACACAGAGACAAGACAAAAGGCTTTCAAAATAAGAGTACCTTCAAAATATTTATACTATACTTTCTTATATTATTCTACTTTTTCAGCTAATTTCACACTTTCTTATACTATTCTACTTTTTCAGCTAATTTCACACTTTGTTATACCATTCTACTTTTTTCAGCTAATTTCACAGTTTGTTATACCATTCTACTTCTTTCAGCTAATTTCACATTTTCTTATACCATTCTACTTTTTTCAGCTAATTTCACACTTTCTTATGCCATTCGACTTTTTTCAGCTAATTTCACACTTTCTTATACCATTCTACTGTTTTCAGCTCATTTCACATTTTTAAGATATATCTTTTATGGCCTTTTCAAGCTTTATAGTATAGAGACAGCTGAAGAGTGACAGGAATGTGGGGAGAGAGAGACGGGGGAATGACATGCAGCAACGGGCGGCAGAGGGCACCCACACCGCACTTTCCGCAGGAAATGCAGTTTTCTAGTTGAGTGTGCCTGAAAGAGCACACTATATGTTATTCCCCGCGCTTATTATTATTCTTACGCCCTTTTTTTGACGCGCTACTCGTCCCACAGTTTTTGTCACACATACACAAAAAGGTGTCAAATCGACCGGCTCGGCCGGGCGACGCGGGCTATGACTTTTCTAAGGGTTTCGGCAAACGGTTTGCCTAAAAATCGCCAAAAACCACGCCAAAAAATGAATGGGTGTGTATTGGTAGAATGTTCGCGAGCTACAGTTGGTGACATCATCGCTAGAGGGCAGAGGGAGAGAGAAATTCGTTGAAAAAAAAATTTGTAAACTGCGCTCGAGGCCGCAAATGTCACTCTACAGAAATAATTTATACATAGAAACGTAGGAAAATTTGTGGTGGTCGCAGTGATAACACTGCTGAAGCTGTCGGCTTTATAGTTTTGGTGTCACACGCAAAGATGCGGCAGCAACACCAACCCACGGCCGCATAGACTGCCATGTTAAAAAAGCGGGAAAATTTCTGGAGGAAAGCAGAAGTAACATTTCTTTGAATCGCTGTAAAGGGGACATTTCTTCCTGGTAATCACACAAAACAGGTATCTAGACGTTCAGGAAGGGCTCACGATGCTCACAGTAAAGTTGGTTCAGTGATTGGGGCAACGGTTTGGTCAGGAGTCCTTTCTGTTCGAGGGGTGACTTTCAGCATTTTCTCTCTCTCTCTCTGGGCATTTCCAACTGACATTCTAACAGGTGCACCTAACTGCTCTGCTGATTAGGGCCCGGCAGTTGACCCTGGTTGCTTGGCAACCTCACTCCTGCCTGAGGGAGCAGAGGGGGGAGGGGCTGTTTTCACTCACACAGCTTGTTGTATTAATACTGAATTTGCTGAGCAGTGTCAATAATAATGTATGGGGGCGACGGGGCCAGAGTCAGGCACACTCAAAATTTCTTTAGAAATTTTTCTAGTTATTATTATGTTTCTTGCAGTTTTTGTCGCACATACACAAAAAGGTATCAAAACGTGCGGCTCGGCCGGGAATCGTGAGGTATGACTTTTCTAAGGGTTTCGGCAAACGGTTTTGCCAAAAATCACCAAAAACCACGCCAAAAAATGAATGGGTGTGTATTGGTAGAATGTTCGTGAGCTACAGTTGGTGACATCATCGCTAGAGGGCAGAGGGAGAGAGAAATTCGTCGAAAAATAAATTTGTAAAGTGCGATTGAGGCCACAAATGTCATTCTACAGAAATAATTTTTTCACTAGAAACGTAGGAAAATTTGTGCTGGTCGCAGTGATAACACTGCTGAAGCTGTCAGCTTTATAGTTTTGGCGTCACACGCAAAGATGCGGCAGCAACACCCATCCACAGCCCCATAGACTGCCATGTTAAAAAAGCGGGAACATTTCTGGAGGAGAGCAGAAGTAACCTTTCTTTGAATCGCTCGTAGAGGGCACAATTCTTCATGTTATCACACAAAACAGTAATGTAGATGTTCAGGAAAGGCTCACGATGCTCAAAATGAAGTTGGTTCAATGATACGCCAAATGGTTTGGTCAAGAGTCCTTTCTGTTCGAGGGGTGACTTTCAGCATTTTGTCTCTCTCTCTGGGCATTTCCAACTGACATTCTAACAGGTGCACCTAACTGCTCTGCTGATTAGGGCCCGGCAGTTGGCCCTGGTTGCTTGGCAACCTCCTGCCTGAGGGAGCAGAGGGGGGAGGGGCTGTTTCCACTCACACAGCTTGTTGTATTAATACTGAATTTGCTGAGCAGTGTCAATAATAATGTATGGAGGCGACGGGGCCAGAGTCAGGCACACTCAAAATTTCTTTAGGAATTTTTCTAGTTGAGTGTGCCTGAAAGAGCACACTATATGTTATTCCTCGCGCTTATTATTATTATTATTTTTCTTACGCCCTTTTTTCAGATCACTACTCCTCCCGCAGTTTTGGTCGCACATACACAAAAAGGTATCAAAACGTGCGGCTCGGCCGGGAATGGACTGCTATGACTTTTCTAAGCGTTTCGGCAAACGGTTTGCCTAAAAATCGCCAAAAACCACGCCAAAAAATGAATGGGTGTGTATTGGTAGAATGTTCGCGAGCTACAGTTGGTGACATCATCGCTAGAGGGCAGAGGGAGAGAGAAATTCATTGAAAAATAAATTTGTAAACTGCGCTCAAGGCCGCAAATGTCACTCTACAGAAATAATTTATACATAGAAACGTAGGAAAATTTGTGGTGGTCGCAGTGATAACACTGCTGAAGCTGTCACCTTTATAGTTTTGGTGTCACACGCAAAGATGCGGCAGCAACACCCATCCACAGCCCCATAGACTGCCATGTTAAAAAAGCGGGAAATTTTCTCGAGGAAAGCAGAAGTAACATTTCTTTGAATCGCTGTAAAGGGGACATTTCTTCCTGGTAATCACACAAAACAGGTCTCTAGACGTTCGGGAAGGGCTCAGCATGCTCACAGTAAAGTCGGTTCAGAGATTGGAGCAACGGTTTGGTCAGGAGTCCTTTCTGTTCGAGGGGTGGCTTTCAGACGTTTTTCTCTCTCTCAGCACTGTTTAATCTCACACAGCAGCTGCGGTTGATTGCTCTGCTCTGATTGGTGGGCTCCACCTGGCCCCTCTCACAGACACAGACAGGGAGCAGAGGGGGGAGGGGCTGTTTTCACTGTCTTTATAATATCAATGACTATCAGGGCTCCATTTTTAATGTCGGCCATTTTATCCTTCTCTGTCGCAGACACATACACAGACATAGATAGAAAGACACACAGACTTTCAAAATAAGAGTCCCTTCAAAACAAAATATTTTAGAAAACTCTCTCCTCAACAGGCAAAACACACACGCACACACACACACACACACACACACAAACATACACACACACACAACAAGACTTTCAAAATAAGAGTTCCTTCAAAATAAAAGACTGTAAAACTTTCTCCTTAACTGCCCCCCCACAAGCCTGACTGTGATTAACTTGATTGAACTCTCTGTATAATAACAATGACTGTCAATAATACAGTTTGAATGTCGGCCATTTTATCCTTCTCTCTCAGAGATAAACACAGACAGATAGATGGATAGAGGGAGACACAGACAGACAGACAGACACACACAGACACACAGACACACACACTAGACAAAATTCTTTCAAAATAAGAGTCCCTTCAAAATAAAAGACTTTGGAAAACCCTCTAATTAACAGACAAAACACACACACACGCGCATACACACGCTGACAGCTATTTAATGTAGGGCTCGACGGGGCCAGAGTCAGGCACACTCAAAATTTCTTTAGAAATTTTTCTAGTTGAGTGTGCCTGAAAGAGCACACTATATACTATCCACCATACTTATTATTCTTATTATTGAGTGTGCCTGAAAGAGCACACTATATACTATCCACCATACTTATTATTCTTATTATTATAATTATTATTATTCTTCCGTACGTTTTTCGGTCGACTACTCCTCCCAGAGTTTTGGTCGCACATACACAAAAAAGGTGTCAAATCGACCGGCCCGGCCGGGATCGGTATGCTATGACTTTTCTAAGGGTTTCACTGAACGGTTTTGCCAAAAATCGCCAAAAACCACGCCAAAAAAATGAATGGGTGTGTATTGGTAGAATGTCCCAGACCTAGAGTGGGTGATGTCATCGCTAGAGGGCAGAGAGAGAGAGAAATTCGTCAAAAAAAAATTTGTAAACTGCGATTGAGGCCACAAATGTCTCTCTACAGAAATAATTTTATAGCTAGAAATGTAGGAAAATTTGTGGTGGTCGCAGTGATAACACTGCTGAAGCTGTCGGCTTTATAGTTTTGGCGTGAGACACAAAGATGCGGCAGCAACACCAACCCACGGCCGCATCTACGCCCATGTTAACGGGAGAGGAGAAATTTCCAAAAGGAGCAGGGAGCACCTGTTCTTTCTATGACTACCAAGGCCAAGGTTTATACAATTTTCGCCTCAAATATATATGTAGATGATCAGGAGGAGCTCAAGATGCTCATAGTGAAGTCGGTTCAATGATAGGCCAAACGGTTTGGCCACCACACCGTCTTTTCGACGGGCGGTTTCCAGCATTTTCTCTCTCTCTCTCTGGGCATTTCCAACTGACATTGTAACAGGTGCACCTAACTGCTCTGCTGATTAGGGCCGGCAGTTGGCCCTGGTTGCTTGGCAACCTCAAGCCTGTCTGAGGGAGGAGAGGGGGAGGGGCTATCTTAATCAATGACTATCAAGGCTACATTTTTAATGTCGGCCATTTTATCCTTCTCTCTCGCAGACACATACACAGACGTAGATAGAGAGACACACAGACTTTCAAAATAAGAGTCCCTTCAAAATAAAATATTTTAGAAAACTCTCTCCTTAACAGGCAAAACACACACGCACACACACACAAACATACACACACACACACACACACACACACACACACAAACAAGACTTTCAAAATAAGAGTTCCTTCAAAATAAAAGACTGTAAAACTTTCTCCTTAACTGCCCCCCACAAGCCTGACTGTGATTAACTTGATTGAACTCTCTGTATAATAACAATGACTGTCAATAATACAGTTTGAATGTCGGCCATTTTATCCTTCTCTCTCAGAGATAAACACAGACAGATAGATGGATAGAGGGAGACACAGACAGACAGACAGACACACACAGACACACAGACACACACACACTAGACAAAATTCTTTCAAAATAAGAGTCCCTTCAAAATAAAAGACTTTGGAAAACCCTCTTATTAACAGACAAAACACACACACGCGCATACACACGCTGACAGCTATTTAATGTAGGGCTCGACGGGGCCAGAGTCAGGCACACTCAAAATTTCTTTAGAAATTTTTCTAGTTATTATTATTATTCTTCCGTACGTTTTTCGGTCGACTACTCCTCCCAGAGTTTTGGTCGCACATACACAAAAAAGGTGTCAAATCGACCGGCTCGGCCGGGATCGGTATGCTATGACTTTTCTAAGGGTTTCACCAAACAGTTTGCCTAAAAATCGCCAAAAACCACGCCAAAAAATGAATGGGTGTGTATTGGTAGAATGTTCGCGAGCTACAGTTGGTGACATCATCGCTAGAGGGCAGAGGGAGAGAGAAATTCGTCGAAAAATAAATTTGTAAACTGCGCTCAAAGCCGCAAATGTCACACTACAGAAATAATTTATACATAGAAACGTAGGAAAATTTGTGGTGGTCGCAGTGATAACACTGCTGAAGCTGTCGGCTGTATAGTTTTGGCGTCACACACAAAGATGCGCCAGCAACACCCATCCACAGCCCCATAGACTGCCATGTTAAAAAGCGGGAAAATTTCTGGAGGAGAGCAGAAGTAACCTTTCTTTGAATCACTCATAGAGGCACATTTCTTCATGTTATCACACAAAACTGTTATCTAGACGTTCAGGAAGGGCTCAGCATGCTCACTGTAAAGTCGGTTCAGTGATTGGAGCAACGGTTTGGTCAGGAGTCCTTTCTGTTCGACGGGTGACTTTCAGCATTTTCTCTGTCTCTCTCTGGGCATTTCCAACTGACATTCTAACAGGTGCACCTAACTGCTCTGCTGATTAGGGCCCGGCAGTTGGCCCTGGTTGCTTGGCAACCTCCTGCCTGAGGGAGCAGAGGGGGAGGGGCTGTTTTCACTCACACAGCTTGTTGTATTAATACTTAATTTGCTGAGCAGTGTCAATAATAATGTATGGGGGCGACGGGGCCAGAGTCAGGCACACTCAAAATTTCTTTAGAAATTTTTCTAGTTATTATTATTATTCTTACGCCATTATTTTGGCTCGCTACTCCTCCCGCAGTTTTGGTCGCACATACACAAAAAAAGTATCAAAACGTGCGGCTCGGCCGGGAATCGTGCGCTATGACTTTTCTAAGCATTTTGCCAAACGGTTTGCCGATAAATCGCCAAAAACCACACCAAAAAATGAATGGGTGTGTATTGGTAGAATGTTCGCGAGCTACAGTTGGTGACATCATCGCTAGAGGGCAGAGGGAGAGAGAAATTCGTCGAAAAATAATTTTGTAAATTGCGCTCGAGGCCGCAAATGTCCATCTACAGATATAATTTATACATAGAAACGTAGGAAAATTCCTCTTCTCACTGACATTCGTCTGCTGAAGCTCTCAGATTTATAGTTTTGGCGTGAGACACAAAGATGCGGCAGCAAAACCAACCCACGGCCGCATCTACTCCCATGTTAAAAAGGCTGGAAAATTTCTGAAGGAAAGCAGAAGTAACATTTCTTTGAATCGCTGTAAAGGGGACATTTCTTCCTGGTAACCACACAAAACAGTAATGTAGACGTTCAGGAAGGGCTCAGCATGCTCACAGTAAAGTCGGTTCAGTGATTGGAGCAACGGTTTGGTCAGGAGTCCTTTCTGTTCGAGGGGTGACTTTCAGCATTTTCTCTCTCTCTCTCTGGGCATTTCCAACTGACATTCTAACAGGTGCACCTAACTGCTCTGCTGATTAGGGCCCGGCAGTTGGCCCTGGTTGCTTGGCAACCTCCTGCCTGAGGGAGCAGAGGGGGGAGGGGCTGTTTTCACTCACACAGCTTGTTGTATTAATACTGAATTTGCTGAGCAGTGTCAATAATAATGTATGGGGGCGACGGGGCCAGAGTCAGGCACACTCAAAATTTCTTTAGGAATTTTTCTAGTATTCATTAGTATTCATTAATATTGATTAATATTCATTAGTATTCATTAATATTGATTAATATTCATTAGTATTCATTAATATTGATTAATATTCATTAGTATTCATTAGTTAAATGAAGCTAAATTAAGCTAAGTGTAACCTGAGTGTTGCTCTTTAGCTTAGGCGTGTTAGCAGCATTAGCATTCAGATCTTTGACTCTGACTTTCAGTCCGTGTCCGCATGTTATGCTAATGGAGGAGCTAACAGTGAAGCTAGCATTAGCACTGAGTGCTAACTGCTATGTGTCACTTCAGCCTGGTGTGATGTCATTCTGCTGAGACGACGTTGTTCGTTGATGAAGTCTGATCATGTGACGAGGTTTGTTTGATGACAAAGTCCAGACCAGCAGACAGCTGATCGTCTCCAGGACCAATCAGAGATCTCCACCTGAAACTGACCAAGCAGCGTGACATACATATATGATACACGCCATCACTTCATGTCACGTGACTTCATCAGTGCTAACTGAGACACAAACAGATGTACACGATGAGGTCACGTACACGAACGTAACGGGTACGTAACGATCTCTCCGTGACCTCGTGGTGGATCCAGGATTTGTTTCTTTGTCGTCTCTGATGGAAAACTTAACTGAAACATTCAAACATTCACAGATGTCACGTTGATGACACCACATTGATGACATCACGTTGATGACATCACGTTGATGACATCACGTTGATGACATCACATTGATCTTCAGACAAATCAGATCAGAGCGATTGATCGACGTGTGAACGTCAGTCTGAAAACAGTTTGGACCAAAGAATCAGAGACAGAGAGAGGAGGGATGGAATGACATGATGATGATGATGATGATGATGATGATGATGTCACAGGGAGCACAGAAGAGGAAAAGTCCAGATGTGAAGACTGAGAGGTGAACACACTTTACACTTATACATATACTTTGTATATACTTTATGTATATGTACTTTATGTATATATACTTTATGTATACATGTTTATCTTATATTTGTGTCCAACATATCTGGATCCAGAGTTTAGTTTGTCTGTTCTGGGCTCCTGTAGAAACATGGTAGATTTTTGTAGATTTAAAGTCAGCTGATCCTGGACCTGGACTGCTCATGTGTGTGTGTGTGTGTGTGTGTGTGTTTCCTGTATCCTGTGTTTTGTTCTGTAGATCTACAGCTGATTACAACAACAGGACAGAGATAAGAGAGGCTGAGAAAATGTTCAGGTCTGCTCAGAGTCCAGGTCCAGTGTTAGCACTGTTAGCACTGTTAGCACTGTTAGCCTGTCACACAGTGGCGTGCAGTGTTAGTACTGTTAGCCTCTCTCTTCTTCTTCTGTGTTTAGTGTTGTAAAGTGGAAGTGGGATGGAAGCGTCTGTATCCTCCGGCCACGCCGTCTTTATCTACAGCCTTCAGTCACTTCCTGTTTCACCTTCCTCCTCCTCTGCGCCTCCTTTTCCTCTCAGACTGACTCCTGGAGTTTCTCCCTCCATGTGTTTTGACTCTTTTAGTTTTACAGTTTCATAATCTGGTCACAGATCTTTGAGACCTGCAGACAGACTTCAGATAGACAACATCATTTCCTGCTCAGACGACTGCTTTGACTGATTTGATGACTCGTCATCGTCGTCTGACTAATGACAGATTAAACCTGGTTAGTGTTTGTCATCCTGCAGCTGACTTCCTCCTTAGAAATCTGATTTTAACCAACATGACGTCACGTTGTTGTGTAAATCCCACAAACACTAACATTCCCACGGTGCTCTGAGCTCACAGCCCGGCTAACAGACTGAGCTAACAGCAGCTAACAGCAGCTAGAGTTGGCAGCAGTTCAGGAAACTCTGTAAAGTTTAGAGGATTCCTGTGATTGTGTGTTTGAGTGTTTCAGGTGTGTTCATGTGTGCGTTACATAAACCCCGTGAGGTCGATCCCGATGGTCTGAGAACAGAAGCTGGTTTCATGTGAAGCAGCTGCAGTTTGGAGGAGGAAAAAGGTCGACAGGAGGAAGCTGCAGTGACTCACTTCCTCCTCCTCCTTTGTCTTCTGCTGGACGCTGCTGGACGCTGCTGACCTCTGTGTGTGTGTGTGTGTGTGTGTGTGTGTGTGTATTGTGTATTGTGTGTCAGTAGTTATTTTTATCTCACACTTTGTCACTTTGGTTTCTTCTCTTTCTTTAATAGCTGACAACAAACTCGTTGTTTAAACTCTGTTCATGTTTGTCATCAGTGAGACGCCGTCACAATGTTTGTAACCTGTTTTCAACAACGCAACTGTACAATGAAAAAACCAGTGGAGCAATGTCAGACAATGGTCAAACAGTTGATATTGTTCCACTGGTTTCTGATCCTACAGCTGACGTTGCTCCACTGGTTTCTGATCCTACAGCTGACGTTGCTCCACTGGTTTCTGATCCTACAGCTGACGTTGCTCCACTGGTTTCTGATCCTACAGCTAACATTGCTCCACTGGTTTCTGATTGTACAACTGACGTTGCTCTGCCAGTTTCTGGTTGTACGGTTGACGTTGCTCCACTGGTTTCTGATCCTACAGTTGACGTTGCTCCACTGGTTTCTGATCCTACAGTTGACGTTGCTCCACTGGTTTCTGATCCTACAGCTAACATTGCTCCACTGGTTTCTGATTGTACAACTGACGTTGCTCAGCCGGTTTCTGGTTGTACGGTTGACGTTGCTCCACTGGTTTCTGATCCTACAGCTGACGTTGCTCCACTGGTTTCTGATCCTACAGTTGACGTTGCTCCACTGGTTTCTGATCCTACAGCTAACATTGCTCCACTGGTTTCTGATCCTACAGCTGACGTTGCTCCACTGGTTTCTGATCCTACAGCTGACGTTGCTCCACTGGTTTCTGATCCTACAGTTGACGTTGCTCCACTGGTTTCTGATCCTACAGCTAACATTGCTCCACTGGTTTCTGATTGTACAACTGACGTTGCTCTGCCAGTTTCTGGTTGTACGGTTGACGTTGCTCCACTGGTTTCTGATCCTACAGTTGACGTTGCTCCACTGGTTTCTGATCCTACAGCTAACATTGCTCCACTGGTTTCTGATTGTACAACTGACGTTGCTCCGCCGGTTTCTGGTTGTACGGTTGACGTTGCTCCACTGGTTTCTGATCCTACAGCTAACATTGCTCCACTGGTTTCTGATCCTACAGCTGACGTTGCTCCACTGGTTTCTGATCCTACAGTTGACGTTGCTCCACTGGTTTCTGATCCTACAGCTAACATTGCTCCACTGGTTTCTGATCCTACAGCTGACGTTGCTCCACTGGTTTCTGATCCTACAGCTAACATTGCTCCACTGGTTTCTGATCCTACAGCTGACATTGCTCCACTGGTTTCTGATCCTACAGCTGACGTTGCTCCACTGGTTTCTGATCCTACAGCTGACGTTGCTCCACTGGTTTCTGATCCTACAGTTGACGTTGCTCCACTGGTTTCTGATCCTACAGCTGACGTTGCTCCACTGGTTTCTGATCCTACAGCTGACGTTGCTCCACTGGTTTCTGTCCTACAGCTGACGTTGCTCCACTGGTTTCTGATCCTACAGTTGACGTTGCTCCACTGGTTTCTGGTCGTTTACAGTCAATCATTTCTTCTTCATGAAGTCAAACAATCTGATCTTTGTTACTTTCTTCTTCAGATGCTCATTAGCCGAGCTAAGGATTAGTTGAACGTTAACAACTTCAACGACTACAACACACACACACACACACACACACACACACACACACACACACATTAATCACAGTGGGTGTCAAACTAACACATTCCAGCCTTTTTCAGGAAACAGATTCACTGTAGCTCAAGGTCGACCTCCACCCTTCAGCTTCAACACGGCTCGGTGCAGGCACTCCCTGTATCCTGTGTGTGCGTTACCGTAGCATGTGTGTTACTCTGTGTGTGTTAGCATGTGTGTTCTTTGTTCACTGTGTGTGTTGCTGAAAAGCAGCTTTCAGTTTTCTCTGTAAACTGATCAACATGTCAGTGAATCAGACGACACCTACAGACAAAACTCAGGGCTGAAACAAACAACGCGTCCACGTTATTCTGGAGCCAATCAGAGGGCTCAGAAACAGGGTGGGTCACTTCCTGTGATGACCAGTTTAAACTTTATTTTAAAGTTGAATCTGTTGACGATGTTGTCGATGTTTCACGTGTTTGTTCAGCAGTTTCTAAAAATACTCGCGGGCCGGGCCTCTCGCTCTGATTCTGGGTCAGCTGCTCTCTTCATGTTGTCCGGAGGTCAAAGGTCATTCTGCTGCTGCAGACGCTCACAAACAATCCGGCCGCTGTTCCCGCCTGATGACATCAGGTTTTGTTCTTCTTCTGTGGTTTTAGTCAGCTGGAGGGGGGGTCGTGACCTGTGGGGGTCAGAGGTCACAGTGATGTCATCTGAGAGCCATAAAAACAGTCAGCAGCTCACACAGCCTGAAGCATCATCATCATCATCATCATCATCATCATCAGTGCCGTTACCATGGTAACCTGCAGGGTCATTTAACCACACTGAACAGCTGATGAAAACTACATTACCCATGAGCCACTGAGCTGTCGTTTGTCTGCTTGAACAGATTCTGACCCTGATCCTGGTGCTGATCCGATCCTGAGTCCCGTTTGTGGTTCTTGTCTCCTCAGATGGACGGATGGTGCCGGCCCCTGTTGTAGGTCCGTGATGGCCCTGCTGGTTCCTGAACGTGGAGACAAAGTCCGGTCCAGACTCCATGTTGGTCGTCATGGCCTCGCTGGATGGAAGCACGTCGGTTGAGACGCTTCTAGTCGCGATCCATCTGGAGAGGTCAGAGTCCGCCATGCTACATGCTAACATGCTAACCAGCGGTAACAGTTAGATTAGCCTACACACTGAACAAATGTCTGCAAACTCAACACAAACGTTTTATAAACGTTTGTCTCTCCTGGATTTTGAACACCTCGTCAGCCTCACGATGTGGATCGTGTTTAACAAAACGTTCATTAAACGTTTGTGTCGTGTACCGTGATGATGTCATTTCTTAAAGAAACATCTCTGAACTATGGTGGCCAACAAGGACAAACATGCGTCCGACTGAGGGAGCTTTACACAACACACAGAAACTCATCAAACATACAGATAAATGATACGAAGGAGCGAAATGTGGAAGAGTCTGTAAATAATCTGACACATAAACAGGCAGGTGAAGCAGAACGCCGCCCTGATGGAAACAACGTTCACCTGTAAAAACAGTCCAAATATCTTTACAGCTGCTTGACGGAGGAGGATTGTTTGTTACAAGAAGAACTGAGATCTTTGCTTCACTCCAGATTCAAGCAAAACTGTTCAGACTGTTTCTGTGTTTAACTGTGAGGCTGAAACCAACAAATGAAAGAGAAAGTCAGGAGACAATCAAAGTGATAAAAGTTCTGAAAATCAGTGAAAGCATGAACATCCATCGTCTGTTTACATGATGAAAAGTGATAGTGAAAGGACACCACCTTGTGGTGAGACAGTCCATGTAGCTGTGACCATTTATTCAAACCCTGAAGTCCAAGATCAGAGTACAAATCACAACAACAATCTGTAAACTCAAAGATGAAGCTGCATTATATTGAACGTGCTATGGGCTGCTGGTTTCTCTAAATATAGACCTGATATAATAATATAGATATAAAACAACAGAATGTTTTTATCAGGAGAGGTGAGCTTCAACTTCATGAACACTCTGAGGTTAGCCTCAGAGGAACGCTGCAGTCTGGATTATTCATTAATGAAATGTTTTGGGCCGTTGTAGCATGTTTGTCCCCGTCAGCCACCGTACTGAAGTCCTGTTTGTTTGAAAGGTTACAGCCTCAGTTTGGATGACTTGAGTTTGTGTTCCTGCACAGATTGAAGTAAATGTAATTATGTATGCTAAAGTGTTAGCATGCAGAGGATAAATACATGCACAGGATAAACACATGACCTGTCCGTGCCGTAGAGAGCTGCTAAAAACAACGACTGACTGACGTGTTTGCAGCTTCTGTTGACTTTTTTTAACATGCCCCCCCTCAGACCTCCTCCGACACCCACAGACGTCCTCAGACGTCCTCAGACACCCACAGACCTCCTCAGACCTCCGCAGACCCCCTCAGACCTCCTCAGACCTCCTCAGACCTCCGCAGACCCCCTCAGACCTCCTCAGACCTCCTCAGACCTCCGCAGACCCTCTCAGACCTCCTCAGACCTCCTCAGACCTCCACAGACCTCCACAGACCTCCTCAGTTATTCGATATCTGGCTGATGGCATCATCATCACTGTTTAATGTCCTCTGCAGGTATCTGGACGCCTTCCGTCGAGGCGGTCTCCTATTGGCTAGAGACTTCACACACCTGGACCATGATGCCTTGGTCAGCCTCGGTATAACCGCCACTGGACACAGGAAGAGGATCCTACGATTGGTCACTCACATTCAGAGGCTCGAGGCTCAGAGAGCCAATAAGAAGGCTGATCTCCCGCGTGACCGCTGTCAGTCTGTTTCATCAGAGCGGGTTCACTCGTCACCGCTCGGACCCGTTAACTTTGAGGCGTTCAGGAACAGTTCGGCTCCGGACCTCGCCGCCATGCTGACCAACTCTGACAGCGGCAGACCCGTGGTGAAGCCGGTCCCCAAACCCAGAACTGTTTTCAACCGCCGCAGGACAGCACCCATCCACTTCTGCCCAACACCGGACCCTGCACCGCCCCCGCCCAGGAGGCTTTCCCAGGAGTCCATCTGTTTCACTGTCTTAGAGGGTTTGACCTCAGGGGACACGCCCACACCTGATGACAGGCTGAACTCCGACCTCAACAACAAGTCGGCCACGCCCACCCGAAGAGCGAGCCAGGTGGAGAGGAGGAGGCCAAGTCGTAGTTTGTCTCTGTCCGACGCTGGAGGGGTGTTACCTCCTGTTCCCCCAAGGCTGAACCGCGGGGTCGCCACCGCCATCTTCCAGGGGTCCCCGCCCTCTTCGTCGTCCTCTTCACCTCTGCAAACAGAGCAGACGCCTCCTGTGACTTCCTGTTCTGGTTGTCTCGACAACAGCCGACTCTCTGGATCCTCGCCATCTGGTTCACCCCAAGGTGATGGGATGGAGATGGTGTCTAACGAGATCTACTGGGGCACCTTACCTGGCTCTGCTGCCCCCAGTGGAGGGAGGAGTTATTGCATCCAGCAGTCAGCTCCTCCGACTCCACCCAGACAAACACCTGAGAGGGACTCCGAGAGGAACAGGTAGGACTCCTCTGATGGAGCAGGGTCCAAACAACAAGGTTAATTTACTTTGTCTTTTAGATGTGCCGAGACTGACCAACCTGAAGACTGACTGACTGACAGAGGCCCCCCAAAGACACCCGATTCACCTCCTAACCTATTCATGTGTCTGTTATATATTCCTACATCCATCCATCCATGAACATGATCTTAGTACGAGCATTGTTATCATTAAAATGTGGGTAGTAAATGTTAACAATGAGTGTACCCAGAGCTTGCTGCTCAGTCTATTAGACTTTTGCCTTGATACAAAACCTGCAGAAGAAAAAGTAGTTTGACCGCAGCTCTATTATTTATTAAGGACCGTAGGAGGTTCTCAGGGTAGCAGAGGTAAAGAATCCAGTGGACCCAACTGAGGACTGAAAGCACAGACTGGGATGGTTCTGTCTTCTTTAGTGACTCTGGAGGTTTTCTTTAGATTGATTGTTGATTATTTGTCTGTCTGTCTGTCTGTCTGTCTGTCTGTCTGTCTGTTTTCAGTGGCAGCACTTTAAGTAACAACTCTTCAGGATCAGCCCGAGGTGAGTTCAGATGAGACTCATGAAAACTTCAGTAAGACATGAATGAGGACAACCATCCAGATCTGGATCCTGTTCATTCAGTTTGGTTGGTTTGGACAGACTGAAGGTTTAAGTTGTGTTCATGTGGTTTAATCATGATAACTCTATTTGTTTTCTGCTGACCAGCTTCAACAGACGACCCTGAGGAGGAGATCAGTCCATACTGTGAAACTGTTTTCCAGACCAGAAGAAATCTCCCGTTTGAGGTGAGATACTGACCTCCTTCATCACAAAGTTATTTTGAAATAAATGCCAGCTGACATGTTTTTTGTCCTGCAGAGTGAACGAAGCCGACTGGAGGACATGAGGAGGATGGAAGAGAAACATGCCGAGGATCATGGGTAAGATACCAGAAACCACATGAATGGTTCACGCGACTTTTAGGAGCGTTGTGACAGAAATAAAACAGAGAATTAACTACTAGTCTGTAAATAAGACAGATATATAAAACAACATCATCTGCATATTGATTGACTATTTTGTGGACTCCATAAACTGCAGTCTGTTTATTAATTTGCAGAATCAGATCTTTTGTCTTTTTCTCTTTGTTGTTGTTGAATACAAACAAAATCAAGTGAAAACTTTCAAAGTTTGTCCTTGATCATAGAAACAGTTTTAAAGATACAGACCTTCAGAACAGCTCACAAATCCTGTGTTGAAAGTGAAGAAAGTAAAAACACTAACAACCATAAAGACTAGGAACCATTTGTTTCTGCTGATTACAAAAAGATGAAGATGTGTGCACAGATTTCAAAATAAAACAGCATGTGATGTCATAGATTGAAGCTCTACCAGCTGTCTAAATAAAGGTGTTTTTGTACCTTCAGGTGTCCGAAGTTCTCCTGGACGAAGCGTTTGTCTCAGGCTCTTCACTCCGGAGACTGTCAGGGTTACAGCACCGTCGGAGAACCTCCACCCCCCGTCCGCTACCTCTCCCTGCCCCCCCACACCTTCCCCTCAGAGGCCGATGAGGACTTGACCATCTCGCCCTACGCCAGCTACACCTCCCTGACCGAGAGAGCCCCGCCCATCATCAGTGGATGGCTGGACAAGCTATCTCCACAGGGGTGCGTTTGATTTAAACAGCTGGTTAGACCAGCGAGACCCAGGTCTGAAAACTGAAAGAGTACCAGACCAAAGGTCCTTTAAGAGGTACTAGGTGTACCTCCAGATGTTTTTGAGGAGGTGGTACAGAGTTGTCACAGTCTTCAGTGGTCCTTGAGCAAGTTCCTTAGGTTCTTAAGTAGATTCTATAAGCTTTTAAGGAGGTTTCAGAGGGTGGAAAACAGTCTTGAGGAGACGCTCCTCCCATGTTCTCAGCTGGCCAATCACAGCAGTGGAATCAGGAAGTTAAATTCACATACAGCTTCCTGTTCTGATGTCATTGTTTAATGTGTGTGTGTTATCAGAGGTCAAAGGTCATCAGCTATTCTGCGTCTCCTCCTCTCTGCTCCTCCTTGTGTCTCCTCCCTCTTGAGGAGCTGCCTCTGCCTCGTCATCTTCTTCTCCTCCTCCTCTTCTTCTTCATCCACTCGGTGTGTTTGTCTTTTCTTTCTTCTTCACGTCTCTTTAAAACGTTCTCCTGTTGTTCTTTTTGTATCTTTGTGTCTCTCTGTGTCTCTCTGTCTTTCTGTCTCTCTCTCTCCGTCTCACTCTCTGTCTCTTGTCTCTTTGCCTCTCTGTCTCATTGTCTATTTGTCTTTCTGTCTCTCTTTATCTCTTTGTCTCTTTGTCATTTTGTCTCTCTGTCTCTTTGTCTTTCTGTCTCTTTGTCTCTTTGTCTCTGTATCTGACCTGATGTGTTTCATGTTTCAGGAACTATGTATTTCAGAAGCGTTACGTGAAGTTTGATGGAAAGAACTTGATGTACTTTGGCAGTGAGAAGGTTTGCAGAACGTTTTATTGATGTTTTATATTTAATAAAGTTTATTGAGATTTAAATGATGAATGGACCTTCAGACGGGTCCTGATCACTTCCTGTCACCTGCTTTGTCTCAGGACGTCTATCCTAAAGGAGTCATCCCATTGGCTGCCATCCAGATGGCCCGCCCAGCCAAAGACAACAAGTTTGAAATTGTGACGAGTCAGCGGATCTTTGTGTTCAGGACCGACAATGAAGGTAAACAGAACCCCACAGAACCGAACCCACCACCGGGTCTGAAGCAGGTCTGTGATGATGATGATGATGATGATGATGATGATGATGATGATGATGATGATGATGATGCGTTTCCTGTCTCAGTGCTGCGGCGGCGGTGGGTCGGCACGCTGCAGGAACATGTCAGAGATCAGCTGGTGTTTGGTCAGCGGCGGTTTGGACCCGGGTCACACTGTCAGAAACACGGAGCGCTGGAACTGAAAGGAACCAAGAACAAAGTGTACGCCGCCATCAACACAGAGCAGATCTGGATCTACAAGAGTGAACAGGTGTCCTCATGTCCTCTTGTCCTCATGTGTTCATGTCTTCATGTCCTCGTGTCCTCATGTCTTCATGTCTTCTTGTCTCTACAGTGTTTTCGTAATGGAATCGGGATCACGCTGATTGATGCTCGAGGAGCAACGATCAGAGACGGAAAACACAAGAGCTTCGACCTCATCACGCCGTACAAAACCTTCAGGTACCACGACACAAAATGTCCATCTCAGCAAACCTATGTCAGGTTTACTGTAATGACTCAGGTTCACTGTAATGACTCTGGGTTCACTGTAATGACTCTGGGTTCACTGTAATGACTCTGGGTTCACTGTAATGACTCTGGGTTCAGGGTAATGACTCTGGGTTCAGGGTAATGAGTCAGGTTCAGGGTAATGATTCAGGTTCCACTGTAATGACTCTGGGTTCAGGGTAATGACTCTGGGTTCAGGGTAATGAGTCAGGTTCAGGGTAATGACTCAGGTTCAGGGTGATGACTCAGGTTCAGGGTGATGACTCAGGTTCAGGGTAATGACTCAGGTTCAGGGTGATGACTCTGGGTTCACTGTAATGACTCTGGGTTCAAGGTAATGACTCTGGATTCAGGGTAATGACTCTGGGTTCAGGGTGATGACTCTGGGTTCAGGGTAATGACTCTGGTTCAGGGTGATGACTCTGGGTTCACTGTAATGACTCTGGGTTCAAGGTAATGACTCTGGGTTCAGGGTGATGACTCTGGGTTCAGGGTAATGACTCTGGGTTCAAGGTAATGACTCTGGATTCAGGGTAATGACTCTGGGTTCAAGGTAATGACTCTGGGTTCAGGGTGATGACTCTGGGTTCAGGGTAATGACTCTGGGTTCACTGTGATGACTGTGGGTTCAGGGTGATGACTCTGGGTTCAGGGTAATGACTCTGGGTTCACTGTGATGACTGTGGGTTCAGGGTAATGACTCTGGGTTCAGGGTAATGACTCTGGGTTCACTGTGATGACTGTGGGTTCAGGGTGATGACTCTGGGTTCAGGGTAATGACTCTGGGTTCACTGTGATGACTCTGAGTTCAGGGTAATGACTCGGGGTTCAGGGTAATGACTCAGGTTCACTGTAATGACTCTGGGTTCAGGGTAATGACTCTGGGTTCACTGTAATGACTGTGGGTTCAGGGTAATGACTCAGGGTTCAGGGTAATGACTCTGGGTTCAGGGTAATGAGTCAGGTTCAGGGTAATGAGTCAGGTTCAGGGTAATGACTCTGGGTTCACTGTAATGACTCTGGGTTCAGGGTGATGACTCTGGGTTCAGGGTAATGACTTTGCTCCACTTCCTCAGCTTCACGGCGGAGTCGGACCGGGAGAAGCGGGACTGGATGGAGGCGCTGCAGGAGTCCATCGCGGAGACTCTGTCAGACTACGAGGTGGCCGAGAAGATCTGGTCCAACCGGTCCAACAGGATGTGTGCCGACTGCAAGGCCCTGAACCCGGACTGGGCCTCCATCAACCTGTGTGTGGTCATCTGCAAGAACTGTGCAGGTCTGTTTACCTGTCTGTCTGTTCACTTGTCTTCATCATCAATTCTGTCATAATGTCCTCTCCAGTGTGTTACCCAACTGCTGCACAACTTCATGTGTTTATTTCGTACCTGTGAACACCTGTGAACACTTGTGAACACCTGTACAAACATGAATGGCTGCAGGTGAAACTGTGTCTGTGCTGGTTCTGCTGCATTCTGTTGTTTCTGTCGTCGGTCTGGATGTTTTAGTTTCGCCTCAGACTGAATTCTGAATGTTTAAACATGAAGCCACCTGTAGCCAGGTGAAACTCATTCATTGGATGGTTGTGCTGATGTCATCCTGGAGGCGGACTGAGGGGTTTCACTATGTGTGTGTGCAGGTCAGCACAGAGGTCTGGGGACGATGGTCTCGAAGGTCCAGAGTCTGAAGCTGGACACCAGCGTGTGGAGCAATGAGATCGTCCAGGTGAGGCCAGAACCAGTCTGTGACCTGTTCTGAAGTGGATCTGGACTCGTCTATAGTCCTGAACCTTGTCTGTCTGTTCGTCTCCGTCAGCTGTTTATCATGCTCGGGAATGACCGGGCCAACGAGTTCTGGGGGGCCCGGCTGCCTCCGTCCGACGAGCTGGACTGTGACGCCTCACCTGAACAAAGGAGAGAGTTCATCACCCAGAAATACAGAGAGGGCCGGTACCGCCTGACCCACCCCGACTTCAGCAGCCAGGAGGAGCTGCTCAAGGTCCGCTGAATGAGTCCTGATCGAGACCAGACCAAGACCGGACTCACACCGGACTCAGACTAGACTGAGACCTGACTCAGACCGGACTCAGACCGAACCGAGACTGGACTGAGACCAGACTCAGACCGGACTAAGACCGATCAATAAAACATAAAACACTGATGAACGTCTCTCTCTCTCTCATTCACTCTCACTGTCTCTCACCCTCAGGTCCTGTGCTCGGCTGTCTCCGAGCAGACTCTTCTAAAAACTGTCACTCAGATTTTCTCGGAGGCGGAGTCAGCTCACCTCACCAATGACGCCAACGGCGACCAACAACATCATGAGCTGCACCACTTCAGCACATCAGGTCTGTGATCTACTGACATCTACTGACATCTACTGACACCTGCTGTACTGACAGTCTGTCTTCTTCTTCAGACCCGAGTGTGTACGATGAGATCATGCAGCCCGTCCTTCACTCTGGGTATCTCTACAAGTCCGGCTCGGTCCACAGAGGAACTCTGTCCAGGAAGACCCGAGACGGTGAGTTCTGGATCCAAAGAACCTGAACCAGATGAATCAGAAACCCGTGAAATCACAGTGACTCACAGTGTTCTGGTTCTGTTCTTGTCAGACTTCCAGAAGTTCTGGTGTTCGGTGGATCAGTCTCTGCTGTTCTACGAGTCGGACCGGTCCGCTGAGCCCTGCATGCAGATCAGTGTTAAAGACATTGTGTGTTTGGGCGTCAGTCGACCTGACACGTCTAACAACAACAACGGCTTCATCGACAGGTGAGCATGCCGTGTGTTACATCATCAGTGACGTCATCAGGTGGAGTTCTGATCTCGGTTCTGATGCTGGTTCTGATGTTGGTTCTGTTCTCAGGTTTCGTTACACCTTCGAGCTGTATTTGACTTCAGAGAAACTTTATCAGTTTGGTTTGGAGACGGCGGACACTCTGCACAGCTGGACCAAGTCGATCGGGAAGGTTGGAAACACCCCGCTACTGGGTCCAAAGTGACGTCATTGACTTTGGAATCCGGGTCTACAGGTTAATGAACCGTTTGTACTCTTTGGTATCTTCTGAACCTTGTCTTCTTTACTTCCTGTCCATCACCAACAGGCTGCGACCCCCCTCAGCTGCCACTGCCTGCTGACCCGGGAGTTTGAGCGTGTCGGCCTGCTGAGGTACCGAGCCATGTTGGACCCTCAGCAGTGGAAGGAGGCGTATTTTGTTCTGCAGAAGTCCAACCTCTTCATCTGTCCCCGAAACGACGGAGCAGCGGAGGACATCATCAACCTGAACCGTCTCCAGGAGCTCAGTCAGTTCTGGTTCTGGTCCTGGTCTACAAACAGGTTTGATTCTGTCTGGTTCTGTTAAACCCGTCTCTCTGTTTGTGTTGAAGGTATCGCCTCAGAGACCGAGAACCACGAGAAGAAAGACATCCTGGTTTTGGTGGAGAAAGGAAGGTGAGCGTTTCTGATTGTCTCTGCTGGACTCCAGTCCGATCTGGTCTTGGTTGTATGTCCGTCATCATGTGGTCCCCTCTCTCCGTCAGGACGCTGCACCTTCAGGGGATCGGACGCACAGACTTCTCCCTGTGGTACTCGGACATCCAGCGAGCGGCCGGTGGGAAAGGAAACACTCTGAGAGAGCAGCAGATGAGCCGCAACGACATCCCCATCATCGTGGACAGCTGCATCGCCTTCATCACGCAGTACGGTGAGGAAGACGAAGCTTTAACCCTTCATCACCTCCTTCATCACCTGCTCGGGCGTTTTTGTTCATTTTTCTCAACTTTTCTTTTGATGATCATTTTGTCTGTTTCAGTTTGTGACATGAATTTTTACAGGAACTTTTCTTTTCAGTAACATTTGAAATGTCTTTTCCTCTCCTGTCTTTAAACTGTGTTGGTGCATTTTGCTCCCTCTGCTCACCTTCATGGTAAAAATGTAACGTCCAAACAAACTGCTATAAAATCATCACATCAATATTTATTTCATAAATCTCTGAAACAACTTCAGACTTGCTCCAAACTACCAAACACTGAATAATTGTCCTGATTGTAAGCCTTTAAATGTCAGTGTAATGATTTGATTGATTCATTATTTATCACATAAAAAGGTGGATGTGGTGTTGGTGCTGATTACAGTCTTGGATATGTCAAACATTAACAACTACATTGATCTGACTGCATTAGTATTTTTCATGTAGTGTCAGATTCTCCCTCTGGACACCATCGTGACCAAAAATGTCTCATTGACTTCCATTCAAACACATTTATTAATCTCACTGTCATCTTCAGCTGCATAAACACACTAACAGTTGTTTGTAAACAAACACCTCTTCAAAGACACATGAAACACAAGATGACCTTTGATCACACCTGAAATGATCAGCACACACCCATGCACACACACACACACACACACACACACACACACACACTCTTGCGTGCGCGCACACACACACATGGTTTGATAGTGTAATGACAGTGAGATTAATAAATGTGTTTGAATGGAAGTCAATGAGACATTTTTGGTCACGATGGTGTCCAGAGGGAGAATCTGACACTACATGAAAAATACTAATGCAGTCAGATCAATGTAGTTGTTAATGTTTGACATATCCAAGACTATAATCAGCACCAACACCACATCCACCTTTTTATGTGATAAATAATGAATCAATCAAATCATTAAACTGACATTTAAAGGGTTACAATCAGGACAATTATTCAATGTTTGGTAGTCTGGAGCAAGTCTGAAGTTGTTTCAGAGATTTATGAAATAAATATTGATGTGATGATTTTATAGCAGTTTGTTTGGACGTTACATTTTTACCACGAAGGTGTCCAGAAGGCTCGCTGACATCACATATCTGTGAACCTGAGTGACGTTCTGAGCATGCTCTGTAGGTCTGGGCCACGAGGGGATCTACAGGAAGAACGGGGCCAAATCCAGGATCAAGCTCCTGATGGAAGAGTTTCGCAAAGACGCTCGAAATGTCAAGCTGAGGATCGGAGACCACTTCATCGAGGATGTGACAGACGTCCTGAAGAGGTTCTTCAGAGAGGTGGACGACCCCATCTTCATGGCCGACCTCCACCCGCTGTGGCAGGAGGCAGCCAGTGAGTCCACTTCACTTTAGACCAGGTCCAGGTTCTGACTGTCAGGTCACCAAAAATCACTGAATAAAATTGTAAAGTTGTGCTTTTGTACAGTAATCAGTGAGGCCCGGACATAGATGACTGTAGCAGCCCTCATCAGGTCGATGCTCGCTATTTTTTTAAAGTTAAAGTCCATCCTGTCTTCATCCTCAGAAATCCCTCAGAGGAGTCAGAGGTTGGACCGCTACAAAGAGATCATCCGGAGTCTTCCTCGGGTCAACAGGACCACTCTGGCTGCTCTCATCAGTCACCTGTACAGGTGAGCTTACGCTGACAGACCTTTCACTTCACTGGCAGCACGAAATAACTGAAATAACAGACTGTTCCTTTAAACACATCAAACATAATCAGCTGTTATACAAACTAAGTTTGTAATTAAAGTTTTGTTTCTGCGTTATTCTGTCAATACAAACTTCCTCTATCTGTTCCAAATTAAAGCCCTCTAGTGTTTCAGTGTAAAGGCTTTTATTGTGAAACAGGACTGTGTTGTGGAAACTTCAGTTAACATCGTGCAGTGAGCGACTGCCATCTAGTGGCTTTTATATGGTACTACAGAATACAGTTTGGAGAAATGAACACAGAAAAAGACTGAAAACTGAAAAAGTCCTGCTCTGCTGGCTCTGGTATCAGCATTCGTAGTAACAGTTCTTGTTGGACTCGTTTCTCAGGGTCCAGAAGTGTGCTGGTCTGAACCAGATGTGCACCAAGAACCTGTCGCTGCTGTTTGCTCCCAGTCTGTTCCAGACTGACGGGAAAGGAGAGCACGAGGTGAAGATCGTCGAGGACCTGATTGACAACTACCTGTATGTCTTCGATGTGAGTACCAGTCTCAGTCCAGTCCTTCTCCTTCACAACAACTAACAACTGAACAAACTCAGCAAAGTTCTGATCCGGTTTCAGATCGACGAGGAGCATCAGACTCAGATCGAGCTGGAAATCAGCCTCATCACCACCTGGAAGGACACTCAGGTATATTAGCACAGACAGACACATGATTATATCATAATCACCGATCAATGATCATCGATCGGTGTTGATGTGTTGGTGGTGATGTGTTGGTGTTGATCGGTGATGTGTTGGTGGTGATGTGTTGGTGTTGATCGGTGATGTGTTGGTGGTGATGTGTTGGTGATGATTGGTGATGTTTTGGTGGTGATGTGTTGGTGTTGATCGGTGATGTGTTGGTGGTGATGTGTTGGTGATGATTGGTGATGTGTTGGTGGTGATGTGTTGGTGTTGATTGGTGATGTGTTGGTGTCGATTGGTGATGTGTTGGTGGTGATGTGTTGGTGTTGATTGGTGATGTGTTGGGGATGATTGGTGATGTGTTGGTGTTGATTGGTGATGTGTTGGTGTTGATCGGTGATGTGTTGGTGATGATTGGTGATGTGTTGGTGATGATTGGTGATGTGTTGGTGTTGATGTGTGGTGATGATTGGTGATGTGTTGGTGTTGATCGGTGATGTGTTGGTGATGATTGGTGATGTGTTGGTGTTGATCGGTGATGTGTTGGTGATGATTGGTGATGTGTTGGTGTTGATTGGTGATGTGTTGGTGATGATTGGTGATGTGTTGGTGTTGATTGGTGATGTGTTGGTGATGTGTTGGTGTTGATTGGTGATGTGTTGGTGATGATGTGTTGGTGTTGATTGGTGATGTGTTGGTGATGTGTTGGTGTTGATTGGTGATGTGTTGGTGTTGATTGGTGATGTGTTGGTGATGATTGGTGATGTGTTGGTGTTGATTGGTGATGTGTTGGTGTTGATGTGTTGGTGATGATTGGTGATGTGTTGGTGATGATTGGTGATGTGTTGGTGTTGATGTGTTGGTGATGATTGGTGATGTGTTGGTGTTGATTGGTGATGTGTTGGTGTTGATGTGTTGGTGATGATTGGTGATGTGTTGGTGGTGATTGGTGATGTGTTGGTGTTGATGTGTTGGTGATGATTGGTGATGTGTTGGTGTTGATTGGTGATGTGTTGGTGTTGATGTGTTGGTGATGATTGGTGATGTGTTGGTGTTGATTGGTGATGTGTTGGTGTTGATGTGTTGGTGATGATTGGTGATGTGTTGGTGTTGATTGGTGATGTGTTGGTGTTGATGTGTTGGTGATGATTGGTGATGTGTTGGTGGTGATCAAATCAAATCAAATCAAATTTTATTTGTATAGCCCAAAGTCGCAAAATACATTTTGCCTCGGAGGGCTTCACAATCTGTACAGGGAGTGACACCCTCTGTCCTTAGACCCTCGGTTCGAGTGAGGAAAAACTTGCCCACAAAAAACCCTTTTAACAGGGAAAAAAGTGGAAGAAACCTCAGGAAGAGCCACAGAGGAGGGATCCCTCTCCCAGGATGGACAGACGTGCAATAGATGTCACGTGTACAGTCAACAAGTCAACAGAAACATTTTGTACAATTACAATGAAAAATGACAATGGATTACAATGAATGATAAAATGATTACAGTAGCAGTGGAACCTGTGATAGAGATAGAGAGACACAGATGCACAGCAGCAGCAAATCATTAACTAAGTTACTATAAACTGTAATGGAGATCTGGTAACATTAATGACAGTAATAATATATGTAGTGGACGTCATGCAGGACCACAGCAGCAGTCACGATCCATGAGAACCTGCTGGACGAGAGAGCACAGAAACTCCGGGGAAGAAGTTTAGTTAGAAGATGCATTAATGTACATGTATGACAGACATGTATGTTTACAGATGGTGGTAGAGAGAGAGAGAGAGAGAGAGAGAGAGAGAGAGGGTTTTCAGTAAAGGGAGATGTGACTGCATCTTCAACCAATACCGTGCCTGGCTAGGCATAACCCTGAAAGGAGGAGTCCCCCGGCAGTTTAGTCCTATAGCAGCATAACTAAGGGATGACCTGAGCCAGCCCTAACTATAAGCTCTATCAAAAAGGAAAGTCTTAAGTTTACTCTTAAAAGTGTTGACCGTGTCTGCCTCCCGAACCCAAAGTGGTAGTTTGTTCCACAGAAGAGGAGCTTGATAGCTGAAAGCTCTGGCTCCCAATCTACTTTTGGAAACTATAGGAACTACAAGGAACCCAGCATTCTGAGAGCGCAGTGTTCTATAGGGGTAGTAAGGTACTATGAGCTCTTTTAGATATGATGGTGCCTGACCATGAAGAGCTTTGTATGTAAGGAGAAGAATTTTAAATTCTATTCTAGATTTAACAGGTAGCCAATGCAAGGAAGCCAAAATGGGAGAGATGTGATCTCTGATCTTGGTTCCTGTCAGAACACGTGCAGCAGCATTCTGAATTAGCTGCAAAGTCCTAAGAGACTTATTGGAGCAGCCTGATAACAATGAGTTACAATAGTCCAGCCTAGAAGTAACAAATGCGTGGACTAGTTTTTCTGCATCTGCTTGAGATACAATGCGTCTGATTTTGGCGATGTTACGTAAGTGGAAGAATGCAGTCCTTGAAATTTGTTTTATGTGACATTAAAGGACAAATCCTGATCAAAAACAACTCCAAGATTCTTTACGGTGGAGCTGGAGGCCAGGGTGATCCCATCTAAGGTAACTAAGTCTCTAGAAAGAGAGTTTCTGATGTTTTTGGGTCCAATTACAAGAACTTCAGTTTTGTCTGAATTTAACATCAGAAAATTGAAGGTCATCCAACTTTTTATATCCTTAAGGCATGCTTGGAGTTTAGTTAATTGATTGGTTTCATCAGGCTTGATCGATAAATATAATTGGGTGTCGTCGGCATAACAATGAAAACTAGAAAAATTTCTAAAGAAATTTTGAGTGTGCCTGACTCTGGCCCCGTCGCCCCCATACATTATTATTGACACTGCTCAGCAAATTCAGTATTAATACAACAAGCTGTGTGAGTGAAAACAGCCCCTCCCCCCTCTGCTCCCTGTCTGTGTGTCTGTGAGAGGGGCCAGGTGGAGCCCACCAATCAGAGCAGAGCAATCAACCGCAGCTGCTCACAGGGCTGAGAGAGAGAAAAACGTCTGAACGTCACCCCTCGAACAAACAGGATTTCTGACCAAACCGTTGCTCCAATCACTGAACCGACTTAACTGTGAGCAAGATGAGCCCTTCCTGAACGTCTTGACACCTGTTTTATGTCGCTACCAGGAAGAAATGTCCCCCTTTGAGCAATTCAAAGAAACGTTACTTCTGCTGTCCTACAGAAATTTCCCGCCTTTTTAAAATGGGAGTAGATGCGGCCGTGGGTTGGTTTTGCTGCCGCATCTTTGTGTCTCACGCCAAAACTATAAATCTGAGAGCTTCAGCAGACGAATGTCAGTGAGAAGAGGAATTTTCCTACGTTTCTATGTATAAATTATTTCTGTAGCGCGACGTTTGCGGCCTCGAGCGCAGTTTACAATTTTTTTTTTCAACGAATTTCTCCCTCCCTCTGCCCTCTAGCGATGACATCAGGCACTCTAGGTCTGGAACATTCTACCAATACACACACATTGGTTTTTTTGGCGTGGTTTTTGGCGATTTCTGGCAAAACCGTTCAGTGAAACCCTTAGAAAAGACATAGCATATCGATCCCGGCCGAGCCGGTCGATTTGACACCTTTTTTGTGTATGTGCGACCAAAACTCTGGGAGGAGTAGTCGACCGAAAAACGTACGGAAGAATAATATGAAGAAGAACTAGAAAACTGCATTTCCTGCGGAAAGTGCGGTGTGGGTGCCCTCTGCCGCCCGTTGCTGCATGTCATTCCCCCGTCTCTCTCTCCCCACATTCCTGTCACTCTTCAGCTGTCTCTATACTATAAAGCTTGAAAAGGCCATAAAAAGATATATCTTAAAAATGTGAAATGAGCTGAAAAGAGTAGAATAGTATAACAAAGTGTGAAATTAGCTGAAAAAAAGTAGAATGGTATAAGAAAGTGTGAAATTAGCTGAAAAAAGTAGAATGGTATAAGAAAGTGTGAAATTAGCTGAAAGAAGTAGAATAGTATAAGAAAGTGTGAAATTAGCTGAAAAAGTAGAATAATATAAGAAAGTATAGTATAAATATTTTGAAGGTACTCTTATTTTGAAAGCCTTTTGTCTTGTCTCTGTGTGTCTGTCTGAGTATGTGTGTGTGTCTGAGTATGTGTGTGGGGGTGTCTGTCTGTCTTTCTGTCTGTGTGTGTTTGTGTCTGCGAGAGAGAAGGATAAAATGGCAAAATGCTGAAACCACCCGTCGAACAAGACGGTGTGGTGGCCAAACCGTTTGGCCTATCATTGAACCGACTTCACTGTGAGCATCCTGAGCTCTTCCTGATCATCTACATATATATTTTAGGCGAAAATTGTATAAACTTTGGCCTCGGGAGTCATAGAAAGAACAGGTGCTCCCTGCTTCTTTTGGAAATTTCTCCACTCCCGTTAACATGGGCGTAGATGCGGCCGTGGGTTGGTGTTGCTGCCGCATCTTTGTGTCTCACGCCAAAACTATAAAGCCGACAGCTTCAGCAGTGTTATCACTGCGACCACCACAAATTTTCCTACGTTTCTAACTATAAATTATTTCTGTAGCGCGACATTTGCGGCCTCGAGCGCAGTTTACAAATTTTTTTTTTCGACGAATTTCTCTCTCCCTCTGCCCTCTAGCGATGACATCACCCACTCTAGGTCTGGGACATTCTACCAATACACACCCATTATAAACGCAGAATTTGAGTAAAAACCTGCTCAACTTTGAGCCTTGATAGTTTAAAAACGGTAAAAGATTTTAAAAAGAGTTAAATACGAGTTTAATAGTTTAAGATCTTGTGTACAATTTGTAATTTGAATGAAGTCTGTAGTAGTAGTAGAAGTAGTTTAAAAAGTAGAATGTTTGTAGAAGGTTTGTAGAAAGATTTGAAGTTAGTACAATGCATTCCAAATGGTAAAAAAATGGTAGAAAAAGTTGAATAATTTGAAAAATATTAATAGTAGAAATGTGAAAAGTAATAGCTGGAATGTGCTGAATGAGCTGAATCTAGTGATATAGGTTTTATTTTTGTAGGACAAAATTTGTGGGAGTAGTTAGGTGCCGAAGAAAGTGCGGAAAAATAATAATAACTAGAAAAATTTCTAAAGAAATTTTGAGTGTGCCTGACTCTGGCCCCGTCGCCCCCATACATTATTATTGACACTGCTCAGCAAATTCAGTATTAATACAACAAGCTGTGTGAGTGAAAACAGCCCCTCCCCCCTCTGCTCTCTCAGGCAGGAGGTTGCCAAGCAACCAGGGCCAACTGCCGGGCCCTAATCAGCAGAGCAGTTAGGTGCACCTGTTAGAATGTCAGTTGGAAATGCCCAGAGAGAGAGAGAGAAAATGCTGAAAGTCACCCCTCGAACAGAAAGGACTCCTGACCAAACCGTTGCTCCAATCACTGAACCAACTTTACTGTGAGCATCGTGAGCCCTTCCTGAACGTCTAGATACCTGTTTTGTGTGATTACCATGAAGAAATGTCCCCTTTACAGCGATTCAAAGAAATGTTACTTCTGCTTTCCTCCAGAAATTTTCCCGCTTTTTTAACATGGCAGTCTATGGGGCTGTGGATGGGTGTTGCTGCCGCATCTTTGCGTGTGACACCAAAACTATACAGCCGACAGCTTCAGCAGTGTTATCACTGCGACCACCACAAATTTTCCTACGTTTCTATGTATAAATTATTTCTGTAGAGTGACATTTGCGGCCTTGAGCGCAGTTTACAAATTTTTTTTTCAACGAATTTCTCTCTCCCTCTGCCCTCTAGCGATGATGTCACCAACTGTAGCTCGCGAACATTCTACCAATACACACCCATTCATTTTTTGGCGTGGTTTTTGGCGATTTTTAGGCAAACCGTTTGCCGAAACCCTTAGAAAAGTCATAGCCCGCGTCGCCCGGCCGAGCCGGTCGATTTGACACCTTTTTGTGTATGTGTGACAAAAACTGTGGGACGAGTAGCGCGTCAAAAAAAGGGCGTAAGAATAATAATAATAACTAGAAAAATTTCTAAAGAAATTTTGAGTGTGCCTGACTCTGGCCCCGTCGAGCCCTACATTAAATAGCTGTCAGCGTGTGTATGCGCGTGTGTGTGTGTTTTGTCTGTTAATTAGAGAGTTTTCCAAAGTCTTTTATTTTGAAGGGACTCTTATTTTGAAAGAATTTTGTCTAGTGTGTGTGTCTGTGTGTCTGTGTCTGTCTGTCTGTCTGTCTGTGTCTCCCTCTATCCATCTATCTGTCTGTGTTTATCTCTGAGAGAGAAGGATAAAATGGCCGACATTCAAACTGTATTATTGACAGTCATTGTTATTATACAGAGAGTTCAATCAAGTTAATCACAGTCAGGCTTGTGGGGGGCAGTTAAGGAGAAAGTTTTACAGTCTTTTATTTTGAAGGAACTCTTATTTTGAAAGTCTTGTTGTGTGTGTGTGTGTGTGTGTGTGTGTGTGTGTGTTTGTGTGTGTGTGCGTGCGTGTTTTGCCTGTTGAGGAGAGAGTTTTCTAAAATATTTTGTTTTGAAGGGACTCTTATTTTGAAAGTCTGTGTGTCTCTCTATCTATGTCTGTGTATGTGTCTGCGACAGAGAAGGATAAAATGGCCGACATTAAAAATGTAGCCCTGATAGTCATTGATATTATAAAGACAGTGAAAACAGCCCCTCCCCCCTCTGCTCCCTGTCTGTGTCTGTGAGAGGGGCCAGGTGGAGCCCACCAATCAGAGCAGAGCAATCAACCGCAGCTGCTGTGTGAGATTAAACAGTGCTGAGAGAGAGAAAAACGTCTGAAAGCCACCCCTCGAACAGAAAGGACTCCTGACCAAACCGTTGCTCCAATCTCTGAACCGACTTTACTGTGAGCATGCTGAGCCCTTCCCGAACGTCTAGAGACCTGTTTTGTGTGATTACCAGGAAGAAATGTCCCCTTTACAGCGATTCAAAGAAATGTTACTTCTGCTTTCCTCCAGAAATTTTCCCGCTTTTTTAACATGGCAGTCTATGGGGCTGTGGATGGGTGTTGCTGCCGCATCTTTGCGTGTGACGCCAAAACTATAAAGGTGACAGCTTCAGCAGTGTTATCACTGCGACCACCACAAATTTTCCTACGTTTCTATGTATAAATTATTTCTGTAGAGTGAAATTTGCGGCCTCAAGCGCAGTTTACAAATTTTTTTTTCGAGGAATTTCTTTCTCCCTCTGCCCTCTAGCGATGATGTCACCAACTGTAGCTCGCGAACATTCTACCAATACACACCCATTCATTTTTTGGCGTGGTTTTTGGCGATTTTTAGGCAAACCGTTTGCCGAAACCCTTAGAAAAGTCATAGCCCGCGTCGCCCGGCCGAGCCGGTCGATTTGACACCTTTTTGTGTATGTGTGACAAAAACTGTGGGACGAGTAGCGCGTCAAAAAAAGGGCGTAAGAATAATAATAATAATAAGCGCGGGGAATAACATATAGTGTGCTCTTTCAGGCACACTCAACTAGAAAAATTTCTAAAGAAATTTTGAGTGTGCCTGACTCTGGCCCCGTCGAGCCCTACATTAAATAGCTGTCAGCGTGTGTATGCGCGTGTGTGTGTGTTTTGTCTGTTAATTAGAGAGTTTTCCAAAGTCTTTTATTTTGAAGGGACTCTTATTTTGAAAGAATTTTGTCTAGTGTGTGTGTCTGTGTGTCTGTGTCTGTCTGTCTGTCTGTCTGTGTCTCCCTCTATCCATCTATCTGTCTGTGTTTATCTCTGAGAGAGAAGGATAAAATGGCCGACATTCAAACTGTATTATCGACAGTCATTGTTATTATACAGAGAGTTCAATCAAGTTAATCACAGTCAGGCTTGTGGGGGGCAGTTAAGGAGAAAGTTTTACAGTCTTTTATTTTGAAGGAACTCTTATTTTGAAAGTCTTGTTGTGTGTGTGTGTGTGTGTGTGTATGTTTGTGTGTGTGTGCGTGCGTGTTTTGCCTGTTGAGGAGAGAGTTTTCTAAAATATTTTGTTTTGAAGGGACTCTTATTTTGAAAGTCTGTGTGTCTCTCTATCTATGTCTGTGTATGTGTCTGCGACAGAGAAGGATAAAATGGCCGACATTAAAAATGTAGCCCTGATAGTCATTGATATTATAAAGACAGTGAAAACAGCCCCTCCCCCCTCTGCTCCCTGTCTGTGTCTGTGAGAGGGGCCAGGTGGAGCCCACCAATCAGAACAGAGCAATCAACCGCAGCTGCTGTATGAGATTAAACAGTGCTGAGAGAGAGAAAAACGTCTGAAAGTCACCCCTCGAACAGAAAGGACTCCTGACCAAACCATTTGGCCTATCATTGAACCGACTTCATTTTGAGCATGCTGAGCCCTTCCCGAACGTCTAGAGACCTGTTTTGTGTCGCTACCATGAAGAAATGTGACCTTTAGAGCGATTCAAAGAAACGTTACTTCTGCTTTCCTCCAGAAATGTTCCCGCTTTTTTAACATGGCAGTCTATGGGGCTGTGGATGGGTGTTGCTGCCGCATCTTTGCGTGTGACGCCAAAACTATACAGCTGACAGCTTCAGCAGTGTTATCACTGCGACCACCACACATTTTCCTACGTTTCTATGTATAAATTATTTCTGTAGCGCGACATTTGCGGCCTCAAGCGCAGTTTACAAATTTATTTTTCAACGAATTTCTCTCTCCCTCTGCCCTCTAGCGATGATGTCACCAACTGTAGCTCGCGAACATTCTACCAGTACACACCCATTCATTTTTTGGCGTGGTTTTTGGCGATTTTTGGCAAAACCGTTTGGCGAAACCCTTAGAAAAGTCATAGCCTGCGTCGCCCAGCCGAGCCGGTCGATTTGACACCTTTTTGCGTATGTGCGACAAAAACTGTGGGACGAGTAGCGCGTCAAAAAAAGGGCGTAAGAATAATAATAATAATAATAATAACTAGAAAAATTTCTAAAGAAATTTTGAGTGTGCCTGACTCTGGCCCCGTCGCCCCCATACATTATTATTGACACTGCTCAGCAAATTCAGTATTAATACAACAAGCTGTGTGAGTGAAAACAGCCCCTCCCCCCTCTGCTCCCTCAGGCAGGAGGTTGCCAAGCAACCAGGGCCAACTGCCGGGCCCTAATCAGCAGAGCAGTTAGGTGCACCTGTTAGAATGTCAGTTGGAAATGCCCAGAGAGAGAGAGAGAAAATGCTGAAAGTCACCCCTCGAACAGAAAGGACTCCTGACCAAACCGTTGCTCCAATCACTGAACCAACTTTACTGTGAGCATCGTGAGCCCTTCCTGAACGTCTAGATACCTGTTTTGTGTGATTACCATGAAGAAATGTCCCCTTTACAGCGATTCAAAGAAATGTTACTTCTGCTTTCCTCCAGAAATTTTCCCGCTTTTTTAACATGGCAGTCTATGGGGCTGTGGATGGGTGTTGCTGCCGCATCTTTGCGTGTGACACCAAAACTATAAAGCTGACAGCTTCAGCAGTGTTATCACTGCGACCACCACAAATTTTCCTACGTTTCTATGTATAAATTATTTCTGTAGAGTGACATTTGCGGCCTCGAGCGCAGTTTACAAATTTTTTTTTCAACGAATTTCTCTCTCCCTCTGCCCTCTAGCGATGATGTCACCAACTGTAGCTCGCGAACATTCTACCAATACACACCCATTCATTTTTTGGCGTGGTTTTTGGCGATTTTTAGGCAAACCGTTTGCCGAAACCCTTAGAAAAGTCATAGCACACTTGTCACGGCCGAGCCGGTCGATTTGACACCTTTTTTGTGTATGTGCGACCAAAACTCTGGGAGGAGTAGTCGACCGAAAAAACATACGGAAGAAATATAAGAATAACTAGAAAAATTTCTAAAGAAATTTTGAGTGTGCCTGACTCTGGCCCCGTCGAGCCCTACATTAAATAGCTGTCAGCGTGTGTATGCGCGTGTGTGTGTGTTTTGTCTGTTAATTAGAGAGTTTTCCAAAGTCTTTTATTTTGAAGGGACTCTTATTTTGAAAGAATTTTGTCTAGTGTGTGTGTCTGTGTGTCTGTGTCTGTCTGTCTGTCTGTCTGTGTCTCCCTCTATCCATCTATCTGTCTGTGTTTATCTCTGAGAGAGAAGGATAAAATGGCCGACATTCAAACTGTATTATTGACAGTCATTGTTATTATACAGAGAGTTCAATCAAGTTAATCACAGTCAGGCTTGTGGGGGGCAGTTAAGGAGAAAGTTTTACAGTCTTTTATTTTGAAGGAACTCTTATTTTGAAAGTCTTGTTGTGTGTGTGTGTGTGTGTGTGTGTGTGTGTGTGTGTATGTTTGTGTGTGTGTGCGTGCGTGTTTTGCCTGTTGAGGAGAGAGTTTTCTAAAATATTTTGTTTTGAAGGGACTCTTATTTTGAAAGTCTGTGTGTCTCTCTATCTATGTCTGTGTATGTGTCTGCGACAGAGAAGGATAAAATGGCCGACATTAAAAATGTAGCCCTGATAGTCATTGATATTATAAAGACAGTGAAAACAGCCCCTCCCCCCTCTGCTCCCTGTCTGTGTCTGTGAGAGGGGCCAGGTGGAGCCCACCAATCAGAGCAGAGCAATCAACCGCAGCTGCTGTGTGAGATTAAACAGTGCTGAGAGAGAGAAAAACGTCTGAAAGCCACCCCTCGAACAGAAAGGACTCCTGACCAAACCGTTGCTCCAATCTCTGAACCGACTTTACTGTGAGCATGCTGAGCCCTTCCCGAACGTCTAGAGACCTGTTTTGTGTGATTACCAGGAAGAAATGTCCCCTTTACAGCGATTCAAAGAAATGTTACTTCTGCTTTCCTCCAGAAATTTTCCCGCTTTTTTAACATGGCAGTCTATGGGGCTGTGGATGGGTGTTGCTGCCGCATCTTTGCGTGTGACGCCAAAACTATAAAGGTGACAGCTTCAGCAGTGTTATCACTGCGACCACCACAAATTTTCCTACGTTTCTATGTATAAATTATTTCTGTAGAGTGAAATTTGCGGCCTCAAGCGCAGTTTACAAATTTTTTTTTCGAGGAATTTCTTTCTCCCTCTGCCCTCTAGCGATGATGTCACCAACTGTAGCTCGCGAACATTCTACCAATACACACCCATTCATTTTTTGGCGTGGTTTTTGGCGATTTTTAGGCAAACCGTTTGCCGAAACCCTTAGAAAAGTCATAGCCCGCGTCGCCCGGCCGAGCCGGTCGATTTGACACCTTTTTGTGTATGTGTGACAAAAACTGTGGGACGAGTAGCGCGTCAAAAAAAGGGCGTAAGAATAATAATAATAATAAGCGCGGGGAATAACATATAGTGTGCTCTTTCAGGCACACTCAATAATAAAATTAAGTATGGGGAATAGTATATAGTGTGCTCTTTCAGGCACACTCAACTAGAAAAATTTCTAAAGAAATTTTGAGTGTGCCTGACTCTGGCCCCGTCGCCCCCATACATTATTATTGACACTGCTCAGCAAATTCAGTATTAATACAACAAGCTGTGTGAGTGAAAACAGCCCCTCCCCCCTCTGCTCCCTCAGGCAGGAGGTTGCCAAGCAACCAGGGCCAACTGCCGGGCCCTAATCAGCAGAGCAGTTAGGTGCACCTGTTAGAATGTCAGTTGGAAATGCCCAGAGAGAGAGAGAGAAAATGCTGAAAGTCACCCCTCGAACAGAAAGGACTCCTGACCAAACCGTTGCTCCAATCACTGAACCAACTTTACTGTGAGCATCGTGAGCCCTTCCTGAACGTCTAGATACCTGTTTTGTGTGATTACCATGAAGAAATGTCCCCTTTACAGCGATTCAAAGAAATGTTACTTCTGCTTTCCTCCAGAAATTTTCCCGCTTTTTTAACATGGCAGTCTATGGGGCTGTGGATGGGTGTTGCTGCCGCATCTTTGCGTGTGACACCAAAACTATACAGCCGACAGCTTCAGCAGTGTTATCACTGCGACCACCACAAATTTTCCTACGTTTCTATGTATAAATTATTTCTGTAGAGTGACATTTGCGGCCTCGAGCGCAGTTTACAAATTTTTTTTTCAACGAATTTCTCTCTCCCTCTGCCCTCTAGCGATGATGTCACCAACTGTAGCTCGCGAACATTCTACCAATACACACCCATTCATTTTTTGGCGTGGTTTTTGGCGATTTTTAGGCAAACCGTTTGCCGAAACCCTTAGAAAAGTCATAGCCCGCGTCGCCCGGCCGAGCCGGTCGATTTGACACCTTTTTGTGTATGTGTGACAAAAACTGTGGGACGAGTAGCGCGTCAAAAAAAGGGCGTAAGAATAATAATAAGCGCGGGGAATAACATATAGTGTGCTCTTTCAGGCACACTCAATAAGCGCGGGGAATAACATATAGTGTGCTCTTTCAGGCACACTCAATAATAAGCGCGGGGAATAACATATAGTGTGCTCTTTCAGGCACACTCAATAATAAGCGCGGGGAATAACATATAGTGTGCTCTTTCAGGCACACTCAATAATAATAATAATAAAGATTTGAATAACAATAGTGTGGTCGCCCTCTGGGCACCCACACCAACTAGAAAACTGCATTTCCTGCGGAAAGTGCGGTGTGGGTGCCCTCTGCCGCCCGTTGCTGCCCGTTGCTGCATGTCATTCCCCCGTCTCTCTCTCCCCACTTTTCTGTGACTCTTCAGCTGTCTCTATACTATAAAGCTTGAAAAGGCCATAAAAGATATATCTTAGAAATGTGAAATGAGCTGAAAAAAGTAGAATAGTATAACAAAGTGTGAAATTAGCTGAAAAAAGTAGAATGGTATAAGAAAGTGTGAAATTAGCTGAAAAAGGGAATGGTATGAAGTGGAAATTAGAAAAAGAACGGTATAAGAAAGTGTGAAATTACTAAAAAGTAGAATGGTATAAGGAGTGGAAATTACGAAAAATAGAATAGTATAAAAAGTGTGAAATTAGCTGAAAAAGTAGACGGTGTAACAGAGTGGAAATGCAAAAAGTAGACGGTATAACAAAGTGTGAAATTAGCTGAAAAAAGTATAATGGTATAACAAAGTTTGAAATTAGCTAAAAAGTAGAATAGTAAAAAAGTGTGAAATAGCTGAAAAAGTAGACTGGTATAACAAAGTGTGAAATTAGCTGAAAAAAGTAGAATGATAGCAAAGTTTGAAATTAGCTGAAAAAAGTAGACTGGTATAACAAAGTGTGAAATTAGCTGAAAAAAGTAGACTGGTATAACAAAGTGTGAAATTAGCTGAAAAAAGTAGACTGGTATAACAAAGTGTGAAATTAGCTGAAAAAAGTATAATGGTATAACAAAGTTTGAAATTAGCTGAAAAAAGTAGAATAATATAAGAAAGTGTGAAATTACCTGAAAAAAGTAGAATAGTATAAGAAAGTGTGAAATTAGCTGAAAAAAGTAGAATGGTGAAAGAAAGTGTGAAATTAGCTGAAAAAAGTATAATGGTATAAGAAAGTGTGAAATTAGCTGAAAAAAGTAGAATGGTATAAGGAAGTGTGAAATTAGCTGAAAAAAGTAGAATGGTAAAAGAAAGTGAAATTAGCTGAAAAAAGTAGAATGGTATAAGAAAGTGTGAAATTAGCTGAAAAAAGTAAAATGGTATAAGAAAGTGTGAAATTAGCTGAAAAAAGTAGAATAGTATAAGAAAGTATAGTATAAATATTTTGAAGGTACTCTTATTTTGAAAGCCTTTTGTCTTGTCTCTGTGTGTCTGTCTAAGTATGTGTGTGTGTGTTTGTGTGTGTGTCTGAGTATGTGTGTGGGGGTGTCTGTCTGTCTTTCTGTCTGTGTGTGTTTGTGTCTGCGAGAGAGGATAAAATGGCCGACATTAAAAACGTAGCCTTGATAGTCATTGATTATATAAAAGACAGTGAAAATAGCCCCCCCCCCCTCTCCTCCCTCAGACAGGCTTGAGGTTGCCAAGCAACCAGGGCCAACTGCCGCAGAGCAGTTAGGTGCACCTGTTAGAATGTCAGTTGGAAATGCCCAGAGAGAGAGACAAAATGCTGAAACCACCCGTCGAACAAGACGGTGTGGTGGCCAAACCGTTTGGCCTATCATTGAACCGACTTCACTGTGAGCATCCTGAGCTCTTCCTGATCATCTACATATATATTTTAGGCGAAAATTGTATAAACTTTGGCCTTGTGAGTCATAGAAAGAACAGGTGCTCCCTGCTCCTTTTGGAAATTTCTCCTCTCCCGTTAACATGGGCGTAGATGCGGCCGTGGGTTGGTGTTGCTGCCGCATCTTTGTGTCTCACGCCAAAACTATAAAGCCGACAGCTTCAGCAGTGTTATCACTGCGACCACCACAAATTTTCCTACGTTTCTAGCTATAAATTATTTCTGTAGCGCGACATTTGCGGCCTCGAGCGCAGTTTACAAATTTTTTTTTTGACGAATTTCTCTCTCCCTCTGGCCTCTAGCGATGACATCACCCACTCTAGGTCTGGGACATTCTACCAATACACACCCATTATAAACGCAGAATTTGAGTAAAAACCTGCTCAACTTTGAGCCTTGATAGTTTAAAAACGGTAAAAGATTTAAAAAGAGTTAAATACGAGTTTAATAGTTTAAGATCTTGTGTACAATTTGTAGTTTGAATGAAGTCTGTAGTAGTAGTAGAAGTAGTTTAAAAAGTAGAATGTTTGTAGAAGGTTTGTAGAAAGATTTGAAGTTAGTACAATGCATTTCAAATGGTAAAAAAATTGTAGAAAAAGTTGAATAATTTGAAAAATATTAATAGTAGAAATGTGAAAAGTAATAGCAAGAATGTGCTGAATGAGCTGAATTTAGTGGTATAGGTTTTATTTTTGTAGGACAAAATTTGTGGGACTAGTTAAAGGCCGAAGAAAGTGCGGAAAAATAATAATAATAATAATAATAATAACTAGAAAAATTTCTAAAGAAATTTTTAGTGTGCCTGACTCTGGCCCCGTCGCCCCCATACATTATTATTGACACTGCTCAGCAAATTCAGTATTAATACAACAAGCTGTGTGAGTGAAAACAGCCCCTCCCCCCTCTGCTCCCTCAGGCAGGAGGTTGCCAAGCAACCAGGGCCAACTGCCGGGCCCTAATCAGCAGAGCAGTTAGGTGCACCTGTTAGAATGTCAGTTGGAAATGCCCAGAGAGAGAGACAAAATGCTGAAACCACCCGTCGAACAAGACGGTGTTGTGGCCAAACCATTTGGCCTATCATTGAACCGACTTCATTTTGAGCATCGTGAGCCCTTCCTGAACGTCTACATTACTTTTTTTTGTGATAACATGAAGAAATGTCACCTTCAGAGCGATTCAAAGAAACGTTACTTCTGCTTTCCTCCAGAAATTTTCCAGCCTTTTTAACATGGGAGTAGATGCGGCCGTGGGTTGGTGTTGCTGCCGCATCTTTGTGTTTGACGCCAAAACTATAAAGCCGACAGCTTCAGCAGTGTTATCACTGCGACCACCACAAATTTTCCTACGTTTCTATGTATAAATTATTTCTGTAGAGTGACATTTGTGGCCTCGGGAGCAGTTTACAAATTAATTTTTAGACGAATTTCTCTCTCCCTCTGCCCTCTAGCGATGATGTCACCAACTGTAGCTCGCGAACATTCTACCAATACACACCCATTCATTTTTTGGCGTGGTTTTTGGCGATTTTTGGCAAAACCGTTCAGTGAAACCCTTAGAAAAGACATAGCATACCGATCCCGGCCGAGCCGGTCGATTTGACACCTTTTTTGTGTATGTGCGACCAAAACTCTGGGAGGAGTAGTCGACCGAAAAACGTACGGAAGAATAATATGAAGAAGAATAATAAGTATGGGGAATAATATATAGTGTGCTCTTTCAGGCACACTCAATAAAGATTTGAAGAACAATAGTGTGGTCGCCCTTTGGGCACCCACACCAATAATAAGTATGGGGAATAATATATAGTGTGCTCTTTCAGGCACACTCAATTAACGGAGTGATTCCTAATAATGTTCCCTAGAGGAAGCATATATAAACTGAATAGAAGTGGTCCGAGTACAGAACCTTGTGGGACTCCATGACAAACTTTGGTATGCATGGAGGATTCATCATTGACGAGAACAAACTGAGAACGATCTAAAAAATAAGACTTAAACCAGCTTAGGGCGGTTCCTTTGATGCCAATTTGATGTTCCAGTCTCTGTAAAAGAATTTGATGGTCAATGGTGTCAAATGCGGCACTAAGATCTAACAGGACAAGTACAGAGAGGAGTCCTTTGTCTGATGCCATTAGGAGGTCGTTTGTAACTTTGACTAGTGCGGTCTCTGTGCTATGATGCACTCTAAATCCTGACTGAAAATCCTCATATAAACTGTTCTTATGGAGAAAGTCACACAGTTGATTGGCTACAGCTTTCTCAAGTATCTTAGAGAGAAAGGGAAGGTTTGATATCGGTCTGTAATTGGCTAAAACCTCTGGATCTAGAGTTGGCTTTTTAAGAAGAGGTTTAATTACAGCTACTTTAAAGGACTGTGGTACATATCCTGATAATAAAGACAGATTAATCATCTGCTTAATCAAACTTGCTGTATCAGAATGCAGATCAGTGCCTGTTGAGGGCAAGAGGTGATGTGTTGGTGTTGATCGGTGATGTGTTGGTGTTGATTGGTGATGTGTTGGTGTTGATCGGTGATGTGCTGGTGATGATGTGTTGGTGATGTGTTGGTGATGTGTTGGAGATCGGTGATGTGTTGGTGTTGATCAGTGATGTGTTGGTGATGATCGGTGATGTGTTGGAGATCGGTGATGTGTTGGTGTTGATCAGTGATGTGTTGGTGATGATCGGTGATGTGTTGGAGATCGGTGATGTGTTGGTGTTGATCAGTGATGTGTTGGTGGTGATGTGTTGGTGATGATGTGCTGGTGTTGATCGGTGATGTGTTGGTGTTGATCAGTGATGTGTTGGTGTTGATCAGTGATGTGTTGGTGTTGATCAGTGATGTGTTGGTGTTGATCAGTGATGTGTTGGTGTTGATGTGTTGGTAATGTGTTGGAGATCAGTGATATGTTGGTGTTGATGTGTTGGTGTTGGTGTTTGCAGCTCTCTCAGGCTGGTGATCTGATCATTGAAGTCTATCTGGAGATGAAGATACCGGACTGCTGCATCACCCTCAAAGTAAGCACCTTACATCCAATCATATCCATCTCCACCCAGTGCATGCTGGGATAAACATGAAGTGACCTTTGACCCCCTGCAGGTGTCACCTACCATGTGTGCCGAGGAGCTGACCAATCAGGTTCTGTTCATGAGGAACGTCCCGGCCGGAGACAAAGACGTGTGGATGACGTTTGAGGCCATTGAGGACGGACAGCTGGGTGAGACACCTGAACACCTGTCTGTACCTGTCTGTATCTGTCTGTCTGTATCTGTCTGTCCGTCTGTAACTGTCTGTCTGTCGTCGTGGTTTCAGAGCGTCCGTTACACCCCAAAGAGAAGGTTCTGGAGCAGGCTCTGCAGTGGTGTAAGATGGCCGACCCGAGCTCAGCGTACCTGGTGGTGAAAAGGGTTCCTAAAGGAGATGGCATCAACATCCTTACCTGTAGGTCCAACAGAACACAGAGTTCTCATCAGAATCATAACCCTAACCAATCAGATTACATTTTCTATATTTACAATAAGTAACAAGCTGGTTCTGGTTCTGTTCTGTTCTGTTCTGTCTGTCAGCATATAAGGCTGAGATCATGAAGATCGGTCTGTTGAAGTGTCGTGAAGAACCGCCAAAGCTCCTTCAGGGGAACAAATTCCAGGAGAGAACGTTCCAGATCAAAGACCACAAACTGCTGCTGCTCAAAGACAAGAAGGTACCGCTCAGTTTGGGGTTTGGGTTTCTGACCGATCTGAACCAGGGTTCTGTCATGTTCTGGTCCTGACTGCTCCGTGTTGTTTTTAGAGCATTAAACCAGAGAAGGAGTGGTCTCTGAAGTCCATGAAGATCTACATCGGCATCCGCAGGAAACTGAAGTCTCCGAGCAGGTAAGACGCACCTGAAGTGCACCTGAAGTCCAGCGGCTTCATGAACAGACCCTGATCATTACTGTTACTGTATCAAGTTTTGATTCATGAATGAAGAATTTAAACGAAGGTCAGAGGTCATCAGCAGGAAGCATGACATCACCTGTATGATGTTTGTATGATCTGTGTGCAGGTGGGGGTTCACGGTGATGTCAGATAAACACCAGCTGTAAGTTCTCATCCATCCATCCATCACGTGTTTTTCACATGTTTTTAACGTGTAGTCCATCCTGTAGATTCTCTGTAACATGTCTGTCTTCTTCGTCTCTGTCAGGTTTCTTTGTTGCAGCTCTGAGGCTGAACTCTGGGACTGGATCACCAGCTTCCTCAAAGCTCAGGTCAGAATCAACTGGTCCAGAACCAGGTCCAGTCTCAATGAAGACTGGTCCAGAAAGGTCTAGTTCCCAGCATGCTTGGGTCTCCTGCTGACTCATATTTTTATGTTTTTTTTCCAGAACGATGACCCGGGTCCTCCAGTTCTGAGGCGTCACTCCTCCTCGGACATCTCCAAGCAGAAGTTTGGCACGATGCCGCTGGTTCCGATCCGAGGCGACGAGAGCAACAGCAGCATGCTGTCGGCCAATCAGACGCTGGTTCGTTAAAACTGTCATTTGTTTATATGAATATATGTATGTATGAATATATGTATGTATGTAAATATATTATATGAAATAATAATCTGAGATTTTATATTTTCATCTTTCTGCAGAGAAAATTACACGACAGACGGACGCTCTCCATGTACTTTGTGAGTATTTTGTACTTTTATTGAACTTTGTGAGTGATATGAGTTGATCCGGTTCTGATGTCTCTTTTAGCCCATGAAGGTCCAGCAGGACTCGTTTGAGGAGCGTTCTGAGTCTCCGGACCTCCCAGAGCCGCTCTATGAGGAGGTCGGGGACTTCGGCCTGCAGGTCCTAAAATCTCTAGAGACCAGCTTCCTATCCAGCAGCGCTGCAGAGACCCAGGAAGTCCCGGACCCCCCGCCGCTCAGACTACTTCCTGTGGAGAGTGTACCCGGGGACCACATGATCGTCCCCGACCCAGTCCGGATCGGCTCGGTGGAACCTCTGGAGCAGAGTGAAGGAGGTGAAGGAGAAGCAGACTCTCCAGACTTGAATGCCCCCCGCCAGCCTCCTGTGAGGAGGAGGCAGCAGCTGCAGGGAGTCTGTAGTCCATCACAGGAGCTGCTCCTGCAGGAGCTTTCATCAGCCTTTACCAAGAAGACCGAGGACGAGGAGGAGCAGGACGAGGAGGAGGAGAGGCCGTACGATGTCTGAGACAACGTTCTTTAAAATGACCGGGTCCGGTGGTGACAGGATTCTATGAAGAATTCGGTTTCCTTCAGACTCTGATGGTCTCTGATGGACTCTGATGGTCTCTGATGGACCCTGATGAGCTCTGATGGACTCTGATGGACCTGACCGCTCTCTGTCCACTGAGCGGGAATCAAACCATCGACTCTGACAGAGAACAGCGGACACTGTGATTGGCCGAGAGGTCACCTGACATCACTGAGGACTCATATTGATATCATTAATAAATGTTTGTATTTTATTTTAATAACTCATGAAAAGTTCAGCAGGCACGTATGACATCACTTCCTGTCACTATGTCGCTCACAGACTGTTCCTCCATAGATGTATGATGTCACTCTGTAATGTAACAGACTCTTTTTTTATTCCACGTCTTCATGTCAAAACCTGCTGCCTACATTACCCACGATGCATCTCAAACACCTCTCCTTGTAGACTGTGAAACTCTCGTTAGATCTGAACCCATTTGATGTTTGAATTCTGCCAAATATATACCAAAGGCCCTGATCCTGATCCTGAACCTGATCCTGATCCTGAACCTGATCCTGATCCTGATCCTGAACTTTCCTGATGAATCCAAACTGACTGAAAACTGAAAATAATAAAACAAACTTATAATCAGTCAATTATGTCTAAAAATAAAAGTCAAACTTCTGGTTTCATGCGGGACATGAACGCTGGTATTTGGGTGGAGGTCAGGGTGGAGGTCTGATCCATCCATCCACCGTGGACCACCTCCCAATGTGGACTTCTTTTCAATCGAGTCTTTGTTCGACTGCAGACGTTTTAAACTTGAGAATATTTTGAAGGTGTAAAAATCTCACAAGAGTTTCACAAATCTCAGATCACGATCGACCTTCGACCCGACTGTCTGACAGCCTTTATTGTGAAAAAAACAAACTCCACCAGGTTTCGCTGGCCATCGTGGATACAGGCGGATGGTCTGAGGTGTGGATCAGAGTCTGACGGATGATCCTGATGATCATCAGTCAGTGAAGTGAAACCACGAGGCAGAGCAGGTGTGTGAACATACATATCTGTGTATTAATGTGTACATGTACATTACATAAGCTCCATGTTAGCGTGTGGATGAAGAAACTGGTTCCACTGGTTTTAATGGTGACACACTGTAGAAACTCTGACGTTGAATTAAAACACTTCTTTGTATTTTAACAGTTTCACTGACATCAGGTTTTATTTTATTTTTATATATAATGACTGATTTTGTAAAGTGTGACAGGATGTGGTGCTCAGAGTGAAGGCAGGTGCAACAATAACGTAATCATGTGTCATTAGTACCCCTTTGAAATAATTAACCATTATTTTTAGAAAAAAAAGGTGAAAAGGTTTTTTATGTTTAAAGGTTTTATGTGAGCGGTGGAATGAGGTGTTGATGAGATTATTTATAGACTAAATTAACATATTTCTCCTGTGCAGTCATAAAAGTTCTTATATATTCCACTCCAGTTATTAACAATATGGTAAGTCTCTAATATTGCCATTAGAATGCTCGATGACATTCTAGAGCAGGGTCAGCCAATTCTGATTTCAGGAGGTCCGGATAGAGAAAAATGCTCCGGTTCAGGTTCCGCAGCATCGTCATGTTTAAGTTGCATCATAATTTAGTTATACGTTACAATTATTTTATATATATTGAAGCAGCATTGTCATTGTATCAACATCTGCACTGTGTGAAGTCAACGACTCAAATCAAACAAAGAAAGATAATTCATCATCATGGCAACCATATTTATTTACAGTGACACTCTGGAGATACTCTTGTCTGCATACAATAATAAATAACAAATCAAATAAATAATAAATTAAAATAAATAAGAAAAGTCAAAGCAAAGTAAATTTGGCATTCAACTCAGAATTATAAATAAAAAGTACTTTCATAATTATAATAATAATAATAATAATAATAATAATAACAAGTTATTTGGCTGACTTGGCTGCAATCTTCCAGATTAAAAGTCGGTTTAGTTGCCCTCACCTTGACCAATCTCAGTCTCTTAACGCGTAAACCCAACTCGAACCCATGAAGGCAACGAGCACCGGCCAATCAGAGACAGGCAGGGTGTCCCTTTAGCTGAGTAGAAACAGTGTCAGAAAAAAATGTAATCTCCACCAAAACTGAATAAGTCTGGGTACCTGCAGGATTCAGGAGTGAAGCTGCTGTCTGCTGGACTCCACACTGTCCACACTGTCCACTGGAAAGTCTCGGGTCAGTATTCATTCCCCTCATAAATGATTTTTAATTATTATTTATGTGAACAGATAAACTCTCTGAGGTTTTCTCCGTCCATTTTGGACCCTGTGAACTTTCAGTAAACATATTCTAAGTTTTGTTCTGCCTCGGCTGTGAGGAGGAACTTTTGGACAGTCAATAAGGTTATTTGTATAGGACCAGTGTTTCAAGAGCTTTACCAATGAAATACAACAATAAAATAAGCAGAATAACCAACCTGATCTGTGCTTTAAAGGCAGACATTTACTGTAATTCTATTACTGTATTACCAATGTAAAAACATTAACATCAGTAATCAGTATCATGTAATAAAAATATGAACTACAATGCCTAAATGTACGGTAGAATTACAGTAATTTGGTCAATTAATTTGGTAACAAATAATGTAGAAAAAAATTAGAGATAATAACAGCAGCCTTACATGAAGTCAGAAAACACTGACGTGTGTTAAGATCTTTGGTAGATTTGTGTATCTGTAGAAGAAAAAGAAGTTTCTGTTCAAACGTTGAGATAAAGTACGGGTACCTGGTTGGTCAAAATAAAGCTTGAAAAAATAAATATATATAATTTATAAGACAATCTGATGGATGTGTCAACACCAGAAATGTATTTTATAGTCAACTGTTTCAATGTGTTAAAAATGACAAACTGAATTATGCTGCAAAGAAAAGTCTTTATTGAAGAAGAAGAGTGTGTGATGATGTCATCAGTTACATAGAAGTGTGATGATGATGTCATCGCAAAGTCACCAGAAGAAGGCGACTTTGCGACACTTTGCGGTAAGCGTATTCTGTCACTTCCGGTTATCGGTGTTACTGCCACGGTGCTCTCTGCTCTGCTCACTTAAACAGATTTACGTATATTTTTCACATCAGTGATTATCTACATATCTCTACACTATCCTTAGACTTGTTCTGTTTGTGCACGAACAGGTCTCTGAACTTATGTAACAGTTTAAATCCGATAATTTTACCAGCTTCTGTTAGTCACACTAACTAGCCTAACTGTAGCAATGGCTTCTCTCTCCTCTCCTGCTCTCTCCTCTCCTGCTCTCTCCTCTCCTGCTCTCTCCTGCCCTGTGTGCCTCATGTTTAGTTACTCCTCGTCCTCCTTTAGCGATAACGGTACTTGTAATAAATGTAGTTTATTTGTAGCTTTGGAGGCGAGGCTCAGTGAGTTAGAGGCACGGTACCGCACCACCGAACAGTCAGTAGCTGCTATAGTTAGCAAGTCCCCTGTAGCCGGTGCGGTACCACCGAAGGTAGTTTCAGCTAGCCGTCCCCGGCAACCCCCGAGCAGCCGGGAGGCTGGGTGACTATCCGAAGGAGGCATAGCCCCAAACTGAAGCCCACGGTACACCACCAACCGCTCCACGTTTCAAACAGATATTCCCCACTCAGCGACACACCCGCTGAGAGGCCAACTCTGGTCATTGGCAGCTCCATTTTACGAAACGTGAAGTTAGCGACACCGGGGGCCATAGTTAAATGCATCCCGGGGGCCAGAGCGGGCGACATCGAATCTAATTTAAAACTGCTGGCTAAGGATAAACGTAAATACAGTAAGATTGTTATTCACGTCGGCGGTAATGACACCCGGTTACGCCAATCGGAGGTCACTAAAATTAATGTTTCATCGGTGTGTGCATACGCCAAAACGATGTCGGACTCCGTAGTTTTCTCTGGACCCCTACCCAATGTAACCAGTGATGACATGTATAGCCGCATGTCGTCATTCCACCGCTGGCTGTCGAGGTGGTGTCCAGCAAACGATGTGGGCTTCATAGACAATTGGACACCTTTCTGGGGAAAACCTGGTCTGATTAGGAGAGACGGCATCCATCCCACTTTGGATGGAGCAGCTCTCATATCTAGAAACATGGCCAAGTTTATTAGTCGACCAAAACCGTGACAACCCAGAGTTGAGACCAGGAAGCAGAGCTGCAGTCTTACACACTTCTCTGCGCCTCCATTAGGGCAGCCACCCACCCAATCCTTTAGTATAGAGACTGTGTCTGTCCCCCGCCCACCTACATTATTTAAAGATAAAACAAACAGAGGAGGAGCTCATCATAAAAACCTAATAAAAATTAAAACAACACCTCCAACAGTCCAAAATAAGAGAATTAAATGTGGACTCTTGAATATCAGGTCCTTGTCCTCTAAAGCTGTTTTAGTCAATGAATTAATATCTGATTATGATATTGATCTATTTTGTCTTACTGAAACCTGGCTGCAGGAGGATGAATATGTTAGTTTAAATGAATCCACTCCTCCCAGTCATTGTAATACTCATATTCCTCGAAGTACTGGTCGAGGTGGTGGAGTTGGAGCCATATTTGACTCAAGTCTATTAATAAATCCTAAACCTAAACTAAATTATAATTCATTTGAAAGTCTTGTTCTTAGCCTTACTCACCCAACCTGGAAAACATTACAGCCAATTCTATTTGTTACAGTATATCGAGCTCCTGGTCCTTACTCTGAATTTTTATCTGAATTTGCAGAGTTTGCATCAGGCTTGATCCTTAAAACAGATAAAGTAATTATTGTAGGTGATTTTAATATTCATGTGGACAACCACAATGATAGTCTTAGTACTGCGTTTATCTCTTTGTTAGATTCAATTGGCTTCTGTCAGAGTGTAAATAAACCGACTCATTGTCTGAACCACACTCTTGATCTTGTTCTCTCATATGGCATTGAAATTGATCATCTAATAGTCTTTCCACAGAATCCTCTTCTGTCTGACCATTTTTTAATAACCTTTGAGTTCATATTACTGGACTATAAGCCTTTAGGTACAAACTCCTACAGCAGATGTTTATCTGATAGTGCTGTAGTCAAATTTAAGGAAGTGATTCCCTCAGTATTGAATTCAATGACTTGTCTCAATGTAGCAGAGGACTTGTCTGCTTCCTTTAGCCCCTCACAAATAGATCATCTTGTTGATAGTACTACAGGCTCATTACCATTACCCATTGTCATTGTCATTCTTCATTGTAATTACACAAAATGTTTCTGTTGACTTGTTGACTGTACACGTGACATCTATTGCACGTCTGTCCGTCCTGGGAGAGGGATCCCTCCTCTGTGGCTCTTCCTGAGGTTTCTTCCACTTTTTTCCCTGTTAAAAGGGTTTTTTGTGGGCAAGTTTTTCCTCACTCGAACCGAGGGTCTAAGGACAGAGGGTGTCACTCCCTGTACAGACTGTGAAGCCCTCCGAGGCAAAATGTATTTTGCGACTTTGGGCTATACAAATAAAATTTGAATTTGATTGATTGATTACGAACAACTCTAGACTCTATTGCACCTCTGAAAAAGAAGATAATTAAACAAAGGAGGTTAGCACCATGGTATAGCCAGCAGACTCGCAACTTAAAGCAAGAGGCACGTAAATCTGAACACAAATGCCGTGCCACTAAACTGGAAGAATCTCGTTTAGCCTGGCAAGATAATCTTAAAACATACAGGAAGGCTCTCCGTAGTGCCAGAGCAGCCTATTACTCTTCATTGATAGAGGAAAATAAGAACAACCCCAGGTTTCTCTTCAGCACTGTAGCCAGGCTAACAGAGAGCCACAGCTCTATTGAGCCATCTATTCCTTTAGGTCTAAGTAGTAATGACTTCATGAGCTTCTTTAATGATAAAATTATAACTATTAGAGACAAAATCCATCACCTCTTGCCCTCAACAGGCACTGATCTGCATTCTGATACAGCAAGTTTGGAAACAGCTGTAAAACCTGATATATATTTAGACTGTTTTTCTCCCATCGACCTTCATCAAATAACTTCAATAATTTCTTCATCTAAGTCGTCAACCTGTCTCTTAGATCCCATCCCAACCAGGCTGGTCAAGGATGTTTTACCTCTAGTTAGCCCTTCTTTATTGGATATGATTAACCTGTCTTTATTATCAGGATATGTACCACAGTCCTTTAAAGTAGCTGTAATTAAACCTCTTCTTAAAAAGCCCACTCTAGATCCAGAGGTTTTAGCCAATTACAGACCAATATCAAACCTTCCCTTTCTCTCTAAGATACCTGAGAAAGCTGTAGCCAATCAGCTGTGTGACTTTCTCCATAAGAACAGTTTATATGAGGATTTTCAGTCAGGATTTAGAGTGCATCATAGCACAGAGACCGCACTAGTCAAAGTTACAAACGACCTCCTAATGGCATCAGACAAAGGACTCCTCTCTGTACTTGTCCTGTTAGATCTTAGTGCCGCATTTGACACCATTGACCATCAAATTCTTTTACAGAGACTGGAACATCAAATTGGCATCAAAGGAACTGCCCTAAGCTGGTTTAAGTCTTATTTTTTAGATCGTTCTCAGTTTGTTCTCGTCAATGATGAATCCTCCATGCATACCAAAGTTTGTCATGGAGTCCCACAAGGTTCTGTACTCGGACCACTTCTATTCAGTTTATATATGCTTCCTCTAGGGAACATTATTAGGAATCACTCCGTTAATTTTCATTGTTATGCCGACGACACCCAATTATATTTATCGATCAAGCCTGATGAAACCAATCAATTAACTAAACTCCAAGCATGCCTTAAAGATATAAAAAGTTGGATGACCTTCAATTTTCTGATGTTAAATTCAGACAAAACTGAAGTGTGATGATGTCATTGCTTACATAGAAGTGTGATGATGTCATCGCTTACATAGAAGTGTGATGATGTCATCGCTTACATAGAAGTGTGATGATGTCATCGCTTACATAGAAGTGTGATGATGTCATCAGTTACATAGAAGTGTGATGATGATGTCATCGCTTACATAGAAGTGTGATGATGTCATCGCTTACATAGAAGTGTGATGATGTCATCGCTTACATAGAAGTGTGATGATGATGTCATCGCTTACATAGAAGTGTGATGATTTCATCGCTTACATAGAAGTGTGATGATGTCATCGCTTACATAGAAGTGTGATGATGTCATCGCTTACATAGAAGTGTGATGATGTCATCGCTTACATAGAAGTGTGATGATTTCATCGCTTACACAGAAGTGTGATGATGTCATCGGTTAGCACCCAGGATGACAACTTTGTATTTAGCACTCCCCGTCCTTCACACTAAAAATGTCAGTGTTTTTCCAGTAGGTGACGCCATCACTGCCGCACACTGGATAATAGTTCCAAGAACATGACGTAGTCTCAGTTATCCCCTCACAGGAAAGCTGCACCAACAAACAAAAGATGTAATTCATCTTCTCACAGACATTATATGTGACTGACCTGAGATCCACTCTGCTCCTTCCTGAATCAGTGTTATCATAAGATAATCCTTTGTTAATCAGATGCTGCTGTGTGTTACTGTCAAACACTAAAGAACTAATGAACAGGAATCCCAAAGGAACATTGTGTTGACATGAGTTCATCATGTTAAAGTTACTTTACTTTGTGTAACTGTCCTAGAGACAGGTTTCATAGGATTATTTATATTATTTCATGTTATACAATTCATAGTTAACTTAGTTGATAAAAACATTAAAAATAATTAAAATCTAATAAATAAGTTTGTTAAAAGGGTCATATTAAATATTAAACTGTACCTCTTTAAAATGTTACGGTAGATATTTACAGCCTCTTTTGTAAGGTTATGTTGTGAATACAGAGAGTAACTGGTCACATGATCAGAGTCTGGTTGAGCCTAACTGTGTCACTGTGTGTAGAAGTGAGAGCAGAGATACAGAGAGAAGACCTGCAGCCCATTGTAACGTTTATTCTGCATGTGGTCCAAGAGGCGCACACGGTAGTTATATTTCAGTTAGCTATATTGTGTATGATATGAAGATTTATGTGTTTCAATATGAACGATGTAAAATGTTTCAGTGATTTCATCTGAAGTTATTTTTCTGTTATGTTAACATGTTTGAGCCTATTGAGCATCAGACACTAGCACACTAGCCTGAAACTGTTTGTTTCTTTATTTCTTTGTAGTTTTCACGATGTCTGATGACCAGAGAGAGAGGGAGGGAAAATAAAATGTCAAAAGACATCAGTATGATTCATGGCCATCTTTTCATTGGACCAGTGTAGTTACACTTTATTTAAGTTACTGTAGTATTAGAGAGTTTGTATGATGTTGGTTTGTTTCTTACCTTGTGCCCGGATCTCATTCCATGAGCATCTGAAAAAGACAGTATAGTTTATCAGGACTGTACACCTGACCCTGTTTACACACCTGACCTGGTCCAGTCTTACCTCATCTGGTATAATCTTACCTGCACAGATGAAAGCAGCCACACTGACGAGCAGAAAAGTCCTGACAAACATGGTGGATGTAAACTCACTGATGTGTCTGTGTGACGGTCCTCTGTGGTTGTGATGTTTGGTGTTGGCCTGCTGTTGTCTTATAGAGGACGGGCTCTGTGCTGTGCCAGACAAAGTCATGAGGTTCTGTCACAAGTCTGAATAAGAACATATTCACACGATTAACTGATTAAACAAGAGCAGAAAAAAACAAGTGCAGCTCCCTGAAAGAAAAGAAGAAAAGTCAACAATATTATCATGAAATAATCAGTCGGAGGGTAAACTCTGCTGTCACAGCAGGATTTGATCAATAAAGGATTATCTTATGATAACACTGATTCAGGATGAAGCTCCCAGGTGATGTCCTGTAGGAGGGATGAGATGAAACCAGGTCATAGATGGATGGAGGTGTTCAGAGACCGATGTAGGCTGCTGGTGGGTCGATGGTAGAAGACTCAGAGTCAGTGTTTGTGACGTCGTTTTAGATCTTTACATATAAACGTTAAATGAAACTCAAAGCATGTGGCCACTTTACCGGACTCTGTGATGAACAAATGGTCAGGATGGGAAGCGTAACTGTCTGTCTAGAGTTGACGTAGTGATGTATGGGTTCAAATGGATGGAATGGAAGAGTTCAGTTGAAAGAGGTAGATGTGTTGAGGTTGACCAGACTGGATTGTCCTGTTGTATTTTAGTCTGTTGGTTTGTAGTTAAGGGTTGATGCCGTGAACTCTGATGATGGTTAGACTTCTATAAAGACAGGTAGGCTTTGAGAGATCTGATGCAATGGACAAGGAGGTCTGAAGTGAGGGGTAAAGTCTTGAGCGTAGGACATGGTTCAGCCTTTCAGAGTCCTTTGATTAACATGCTGATGTGTGTTTGGGACAAAGCTCCCAAAAACAGTGAAACAGTGGCTGAAACTCAGAGGGTGAATATCTGGAACAAGAAGAAAGTGAGTTTTTTGTTATATAATAAAAAAACATCTTAACTGCAATGCCTATCATAACTTTACAGGAATTTACTGTTTTCAAAAGTTTAAAGTATGGTAGAATTACAGTAATTTGATAAATGAATAAAGTTTTATATTGTCACAGCCCGGCTCTTAACTGTGGCAAAGATGGGAGACCAGACTGTGGAGTGAAATTATCAAGAATTTATTCCAACTCAAAATATTAACAAAAGAAAATGTATATAAATGTCAGTAATCAGTAGTGTAAGAATGTGTGTGAGTGTGTGTCAAACAAACAGAACAAAACAGAAAGATCTGCCATGTGGAGAGCCTTATATAGACCACACCCCAGCCCACGTGTCTCATCAGGAAGATGACCCTCCCATGACCTGGAACCTGCAGAGAGGAAAAAGCAGAGAACACAGAGGCCCCTAGTGGGCTGGTGGGGTCGTCACAATATCAAATAAAATGACATTTAACCAAAGACAGTAGCTTAACATCTGCATTTGAACAAATGTGAAATCATGGTGAAAATAAATGATTTAAAGTCAAATCAAAGACAACATTATGTTTCTCCTGTATTATTTAATGGACAGAAATGTCACCTGTACTGTCAGGAAGCTGCAGACAAGCTGACAAATAATGTAGAAACATGTAGAGATAATAACAGCAGCCAGGTGTGAAGATCAAAGGTCATCTTGTGTTTCATGTGTCTTTGAAGAGGTGTTTGTTTACAAACATGACCTCAAAAACAAAAACAACTGTTAGTGTGTTTATGCAGCTGAACATGAACACACACACACACACACAGCCAACAAGTCTTTTAAAGTAAGAGTCCCTTCAAAATAAAAGTCTTTGTAAAAGTCTCATTAACAGAGACAAGCACGCTGTCAGAACATGACTGCTACTTAATGTTTGGTCACACTCAGTTAGTTCTTTAGTGTTTGACAGTAACACACAGCAGCAGCAGCAATAGTAGATGAAATCAAACATGTTCTTCACCTTGGAGCACATATTTGTTGTCACCGGGGCGACTGTGGTTCGGTGGTAGAGCAGGTCGTCCACTAATCAGATGATTGGCGGTTCGATCCCCGGTTCGATCCCCTCCGGTCTGCATGTCGAAGTGTCCTTGCGCAAGATACTGAACCCCAAATTGCTCCCAAAGGCTGTGCCATCGGTGTGTGAATGTGTATGAATTAGCTCCTCAAACTGATGAGCAGTTGGCACCTTGCATGGCAGCCAATGCCATCAGTGTATGAATGTGTGTGAATGGGTGAATGAGATATGTACTGTAAAGCACTTTGAGTGGTCGGAAGACTAGAAAGGCGCTATATAAGTACAGTCCATTTACCATCATGTTGAAGCTGAATCAAACAGGCTTCAGGTTCGGGCTGAAAAACTGGAAAACTGTCTTTAGTTTGTTTGAGTTTATTTGAGTGTTGAACACGAAGGAAAGAAATATTATCATAAGATAATCCTTTATTCACTCAGGTCAGTCACATATAATGTCTGTGAGAAGATGAATTACATCTTTTGTTTGTTGGTGCAGCTTTCCTGTGAGGGGATAACTGAGACTAAGCCATGTTCTCTGAACTATGATCCAGTGTGCGGCAGTGATGGTGTCACCTACTGGAACAAATGTGTTCTGTGTCGCATTAATCAGTGAGTGTTTGATTCATTAAACTTTATTCTTCACTCTGTGAGTTTAAGAAGACTTTATTGTTTTAATTAATGATTTCATTCACTAACTAGAAAACTGCATTTCCTGCGGAAAGTGTGGTGTGGGTGCCCTCTGCCGCCGGCCCATGTACGAAGCCCCAGCGGCCCAGGGTTTGAATCCGACCTGCCGCCCTTTTCTGCATGTCTTTGCCCTGTCTCTCTCGCTCTCTCTCCCCACATTCCTGTCACTCTTCAGCTGTCTCTATACTATAAAGCTTGAAAAGGCCATAAAAGATATATCATAAAAATGTGAAATGACCTGAAAAGAGTAGAATAGTATGAAGTGGTACAATGTTGTGTAATACTGTAGAAATTTGTATGAAAAGGTAGAATTGCAGGAAATTGTTAAATATTGTAGAAAATAAATGGGGAAAAAGTTGAATAATTTGTAAAATATTAATAGTAGAAATTAGTAAAATAATAGTAGTAATGTCCTAAATGAGCTGAATCTAGTGATATAATTTTTATTTTTGTAGTACAAAATTTGTGGGAGTAGTTAGGTATGTGTGTGTGTGAGTAGCATGGTATGAAGTGGTACAATGTTGTGTAAGTCCATCTAAAACATGTAAAGGTAACACATGCAGCATATTAGATTGTAATGTACATGGAGTAATAGAACTATACATGACTTGTCTGAACAACGTTTTTATCAGTGGACCTAAAACCAGTTTTCTTTTTCAGGCTAAGAAAAACATGTTTTGAGTGAGATGGACGGGCCCTGCCCAAAAAATGGTCCTTCTCCTCGCTCTCATCATTAACTGATGACACACTTCTATGTAACCGATGACATCATGATGTGCACCTTTGACTTTTGTTTGGATGTAGCTGTTAGCATGTAGCACACATCCAAACACTCTCATGACTGCAGCCACATGTAGTAATAATTGAACACATTTCTTTCAACATGCTGTGGTTCATATTTGAATCTCTTCTTCTTCAATAAAGACTTTTCTTTGCAGCATAATTCAGTTTGTCATTTTACAGTAAATCACTGTGAAACAACAGCTGTGTATTGTGACCTCACAGTACTTTTACTGTAATCTATTACTATGCTCCTGCAGGATTACAGTGTTTAACTGTAATATAACTTATAACACAGTGATGTGCTGTACATTTTCACAGTTTGTAAACCCAAACAAACATTTCAGGACAGTGAACGACTCTTTAATGTTAATTCACTTTTAAACCTTTAAACTTGAAACACGTCACGGCTACAACCAACAATTATTCAACCAGCAGTCCAGAAACAGTCACTGTAGGTTCAAACTTTACTTCAGCCAAAGTACGACTGACAGCTTTAAGGCTTCATTGATTTATTGATATTTGATTTGAAGAAGAAAATTGTAATCAGGCTCAACAGCTGAGTCACAGCTGAAGCTCTGAAAGGAGTGTGATGAAGAGTTTCTGTCCTCGTGTTTTAACATTATATGTCATTAACACCAATTAATCAGCTGAATGAAGTTCAGGTTGGTTATTTTGTGGTGTCAAATGACGCCTGGTTACTCTAATAAGCCATCTGTGACCATACCCACCTGTCAATCAAAGAGGAACTGCAGTTTTTAGCACTTCCACTTCATTTCCCAGCACTGGAGGTTGCTGCTTGGGCGTAGACAGTAGTTGAAGTGATTTTAGGACTACACTGTGTACAATCAGCATCCTCTGTGTCTGTGAAGTGAAACACAACCTGCAGTTCCTCTTGTCGTCCACTTGAGGCTGGCTCCAGAAGTGAGTCAGTCTCCATAAGTCCCCATGTTCAAATGTCCAACTTCACAGCAGAAATAAACATGTTTACAGCCTGGTACAAAAAACAGTTTTGGTCTCTATAGCTAATTTCCCCGTTCATGACAACTGTACTGAGGGTGAATTTATATACAACTCACCTGTTCAAATTATATTCAGGTTATGCAGACGTTGTCCTCACCTGTGGATCAAACTGTCTGAACACCTGAACTGAGTTTACAGCTTTCAAAGAATAAACATATTTTAATCTATAACTATGTTTCTTATGTTTGTTTTTAATGTGTTTTAAACGCACTTTGAATGTTTCCTTAAAGTTTTTTAAATGTTTCCTGAAAGTTGTCTTCATGTTTTCTTCATGTGTCTTGTTGCCATGAACTGCAGGCGGCAGCAGAGTCTCTTGAAGAAGTCTTAGCTGGAAAAAGGTTTTATTTTGAAAAGCTTCGAGCAAGGACCTTTGTAAAGACGGTCTAAGCTCTTATTCTGAAATAAACAAACCGGATGTGTTGCGTGTTATCGTGGTGGTTCGATGAGTGTTTGAGCAGATCGGAGCGACCGGCTGGAGGGAAGGAAGAGGAAGACCAGAGACCAGGAGTAAACTACAAGACAGAGGAGAAGGAGAAGAAGAAGACCAAGGAGAGGAGAAGAGGAGGGAAAACAGAGTGACAGTCTGAGTTTGTTTTCTTCTGCTGCAGCTGACATTCAAACCAGATCCAGACCCAGCGAGGTGCGTTCAGGCCACGCCCCTTCAGGTAAACAGTCAGGTGTGTCTGAAACAGGTCAGGACACGGTGTGTGTGTGTGTGTGTGTGTGTGTGTGTGTGTGTGTGTGTGTGTGTGTGTGTGTGTGTGTGTGTGTGTGTGTGTGTGTGTGAGAGAGAGAGAGAGGGAGAGAGAGAGAGAGATAACTTCCTGATAGAATCAGTGTTGTGTTGTTTCTGTCACTTTTGATTTTATTTTGAAAATATCTTTATCTTGAAGCAGATTTGACAGGTTTGTTGTGATTTGTTGTCTCCAGTCTCAGAGTGTAATCCCACTGTGGTAACTATGTTCAGCTGTACTCGAGTATTTGTTCTGATTACATTACTTCTGATCAAAAACTAGCGAGTCGACAACTTTGCTAACAGCCAAACATCAACAAGGTCACCAACAGCAGACATAGCAGCAGCTAATATTACTGACTAGTCCAACAGCAGTCAGCCCAGCTCGGCGTCTGTCTTTCAGCCTTTCAGCCTTTTATTTCACCAAGCTCTCACCAACCACTAAAAGTCAGTCCCAGATTTACTCTTGTCTTCACTCTCTTCTCCTCTGCCATTATGTCCATAGAGGCTGCTGACTGCTGGGCCTGTAAACCTCCTCCTCTTCTTCTTCTTCTTCTTCTTCTTCCTGGTGGTACAAACACTAACACTCGGCCTGGCTGACAAACTGAGCTAACATTAGCTAACAAACGGAGCTAACAGCAGCTACAGTTTACAAAATGAGGATATTGTCCTGTCTTTGTGTTTTTAAGGGTCTGTTTGGAGGTTCAGACCTGGTTTTAGGGTTCAGTTCAGGAAACAGGAGTGTATTTATGTGACTGAGGGTCCTCACAAGTATACATATAAGTACAAACATGTGTTTGTGTTTGTTTTGTCCTGGCTCTGAGCCACTTCCTGTCATTAAGTCTCATTAATGTGGAAATAATTTAGTCTGAACCTTCAGAGAGTGTTTGTGTCCACTCAGGCCAACAGAGAAGAAGAAGAAGAAGAAGAAGAAGAAGAAGAAGAAGAAGAATCAGGTCCTCCTGCAGAAAAAGTAAATGATTTATTATTTAAATGTATTTATGGTCAGCACGTTGTCATCATCTTCAGGGAACACGAGAAACTTCAAACGAAATATGAAAACTAAACTGAAGTTTGTCGTGTTCCCTGAAACAAATAATGAAGACATCATGACAACAAATACAATAAATCTTAATAATTCAACATTTTGTTGTGTCAGATTCATCGTGTAGATTTTAATTTATATTTCTTCTTCCTTTCCGTCGTCTTCCTCTTCTCTCTGTTTGTGTTTCTTCTTTTAGAAAGATGAATGAAAGCAGCGCAGCAGGAAATCCCAGTGCTGCCTCGTCTCGCTCACTTCCTGCTAACACCAACAAGGACATGCTTAAACCACCTGATTGGATCTCAGCTTCTGAGGAGGCTGCAAGGCAGAACAGAGAGTCTGTCAGTCTGTCCGAGTCCCAGAAACACCAGAGTCCTCCAGAGAAACACCAGAGTCCTGTAGAGACCAAACAGACTGCAGAGGAATACCATGAGGATCCTTCATCAGAAGAACAGAAACCAGAAGATTCTCCAACCAAACCAGATCAACTAAAACCAGAAGAACCTTTTGCATCTAAACCAGATCCAACAAAACTAGATCCTCTTCCTGCAGAGCAACAAAGACTGGGAGGTTCACCTTCGACAGGTAGCAAGGAGACAAAAGATTCTCCAGAAGATCAACCAAAACCAGATAAACCTCCTCCAAACGGACCAGATGCTCATTGTACAGATCAAAAGAAACCAGGAGATCCAAAACCAGACAACTCTCAGGAACACCAAAACCAGCAAGATATTTGTCCTGCAAACCACCTGAACTCTGAGCAGGCTCGTCCTCCTAGTCCACCTCCACCCTCAAAGGATTCTGTTTTCATCTCAACCTTCGAGGGACAAAAGAAGGAGCTTGTGCTCCACATTTGTAAGTCCAAAGACCAGCAGACCCACCAGGATCCACCTCAAGAGAACCGCACCTTAACCACCAACCACCAGGATCCACCTCCAGAGAACAGCACCTTAACCGCCAACCACCAAGATCCATCTCCAGAAAACAGCATCCTACCCACCAACCACCAGGATCCACCTCCAGAGAACAGCACCTTAACCACCAACCACCAGCAGGCCCATCCTCCTCCTGTAGACGAACACAACCATCCATCTTCTTCTCAGGTTTTGTCTTCAGTAGTCAATCCAATTAAAGTGCCAACCCTGGCTCCACCGTCCCAGACTCCGCCCCTCACCCTTGAGGTGTTCTGTGACCAGGTGAAGCCCCGCCCTCCGGTTTCTTCGACAGGTGAGCCCAAATTGTGTGGCTTCCTGCTGAAGCAGGGGGGTCCACTTAAGGCCTGGAAGTTGCGCTGGTTCACCTATGAGGACAAGAAGAACCAGCTGTTCTACTACCGCACACCACAGGATGTGACGCCACTCGGCAGGGTGGAGCTCTGCAGCGCCACCTTCACCTACCCGCTGAAGGCCGAGGGGGGCACCTTCCACATCAAGACACCTGAACGCACCTTCATACTCAAGGTAGGCATCCATGTGGTCCTGTGAGAGACCGCCTTGTTCACTGTGATGGTAACCTGCAGTCCGAGGTCGTCCAATCCAACGTACCTGTTTTACTCTGCCCCCCACAGGCGGTGACCCAGGAGCTGATGCTCTATTGGCTGCAGCAACTTCAGGTGAAACGCTGGCAGCACCGACAGACGACCACCTGTCCAGACTCGACCAACAACAACAACAACAACACTGCAGGTGAGACCCAGACCCTAAAACCAGTTGTTGCTACGTCATGCTGTAATTTGTAATAATGTCCATAAAGTGGGTGAGTCCTGTGGTAACCTTCCTCCTCTCTGGGGAGTTGGGAAATCCCTCCTTCAGGCGAGGGAGTGGCTCAGGGTGACGATTCACTGAGTGTGACATAAAAACATAAACAGTTAACTCCTCCTGACCTCCCTGTGGGACTCTGTAGGACTCTGTTGGACTCTGGTGTTCAGGGGGAGGTGTTGGTGCTGAACTGAAGTCACAGGTGGTCCTGCAGGTGTTTCTGTGGTTCTCGTCTGGTTCTGTTCATGATGGTGGGGGTGAGCGCAGGAGGAGGGAAGTCATCAGGACTTGCTGCCGTGAAGTCTGTGGGCCTCAGCAGGATGGAGGAGGTTTGAACCACATGTGGACGCCTGCTTGGACCTCGTCAGCAGTCCAGCACAGACAGGACTGCCTCCTTGTGGTCCCTGTCAGGAGGAGGCATCCCTTGGTGCGAGCTGGTTCTGGACCTGGTTCTGGACCTGGGATGGTCATTTAGTCCAGTTGCTGGTTAAACTGGTTTCAGCAGACAGGAAGTGTTTAATGAGCAGGGTGGGGCAGCAGGAAATAGGATGTGATGCGTTACAGATGATGAGGAACATTTCCTCTTGTTGGTCTGAGTCAGACTGCAGTGACAACATCATGCCGCTGACAGGATGTGATGTCATTGTGACTGCAGATCAGCTGCAGGTGGATGAATGAGAGGAAACACACACACACATTAAACACACACACAGAAAATAAATGTTAAACAATCAAACAGGGACATGGACTCTGCTGAACTCTGCCGAACTCTTCTGGACTCTGCTGAACTCTGCTGGACTCTGTTGGACTCTGCTGGACTCCACCGGACTCTGCCAGAATCTGCCGGACTCTGCTGGACTCTGCCGGAATCTGCCGGACTCTGCCAGAATCTGCCGGACTCTGCTGGACTCTGCCAGAATCTGCCGGACTGTGCTGGACTCTGCTGGACTGAACTCTGCCGGACTCTGCCGGACTCTGCTGGACTCTGCTGGACTCTGCTGGACTCTGCCGGACTCTGCCGGACTCCGCTGGACTCTGCCAGAATCTGCCGGACTCTGCCCGACTCCGCTGGACTCTGCTGGACTCTGCCAGAATCTGCCGGACTCTGCTGGACTCTGCTGGACTCTTGGTGTTCTTTGAGACTGTGATCAGCTGTTTGTTTTGAGTCTTGTGCAGCGTTGAAGCAGCTTGTCTGGTTCTCAGGTATTCTGCTCGTGTCCAGGCTCGTCGGCAGATTCAAGTCTCAGTTTGACTCACCGACCAGGAGCAGATGACATCAGCGCCTCCTGCAGGCTGCAGAGTGCATTACAAACAGTCCACCATGATCAGCTGTTTGAATCCTCTGAAGGAGGAAAGGAGCTTCAGTGGCAGCAACAGAAAGTGCTGAGTCATGGAGAAGCAGACAAAGTTTATGAACAGTGTGTGGATATGAACATACGTGTTGACGTCATGAAGTGTGTTCTGTTGTTGACTGTGGAGCTGCGTTCACACACAGAGCTGTTTGACAAACGTTGTGTAAACGTTGTCAGACGTTGTTAATAAGTTGTCCTGACCATTGAAATGAATGTAAAACATGAATGTGACATTCAGTGTGACAGTCAAAGCTTCTGTAACTGTGACGGACGTCCAGAGTCCTGCAGATCATCATGAAGTTACTGTTGATTATTAATCAGAGCTTGTTAACATGTTTGTATGTGAGTGGACAGGAGGGTGAGCGACCAGTCTCACTGTGACAAACACTTTGTTTACATTCATCTTTATATATCCTGCATCAAACAACACGGGCAGAGCACCAACATCTAACATGGAGCTGTTTGTAGTCCATCACACTACTTTGTAGTTTAACACAGATCACCATGGTGATCAGGCAAATTTACAAGAAGGATTCAGAATTTGTCACAAAGTTAAAGTTTCCCTTGAAGTTTTTCACTGAATCATCATCAAACAGCTGAACATGAACATTTTCTCTGATCGTGATGGTCTTTAGTGGACTCAGACTTGGTTCTGGACCTGGTTGTGGACCTGGTTCTCAGTGAGACTCTGCTCTGTATTATGAGTATTAATGCTGCAGCAGCTGAGGAGGACAAACAGAGTCCAGAAGGATTTTGGAGGATCAGCTTTATTTGAACTAATCCACCAGGAATGTGTGTGATTGGCCAACGCAGCGCAGTGTCAGACGATGTCACTTTGTATTGTTGTGCTGCCCCCCTCAGGACAGTATGTGTAGTACTGCTGTGTTGTGCTGTCTTGGTTCTGGTGTTCAGTTCAGCCGTCCTGGTCGGATCCGGTCCATGAGGTCCTGTTCTGTCTGTGTGGTTCTCACCCGGTGTTGTTTCTTGTTGGTTTCTCTTGAACTGATTTCTGTTTCCTGGTTTCTGCAGACGACTTCCTGCCGGTGTTGAAGAGTCCGTTGGGTCTGGTGGGGGAGGAGGCGGCCAACGTACCATCACAACGAATGCCGCTTGCCAACATGTCAATCAAACATCCGTTCATCGAGATCCAGTAAGTGACTCGTTGGTTTAAAACTTCAGTGTGTAAGTAAAGACCACATTTCCAATGAGCCTTTGTGCTTTTGTTTCCTCCTTTGTGTACAGAAATTCAGTCCACAGTCTGCGTAAGAGATCGTCTCAGGAGTGGAGTCAGAGTGTTTTTCATGTAGAAGCTCCACCGTGGACTCCAAACTCTGCAGACAGCAACACGACAGGTACAACAGGTGAGGCTACGACAGTTGCGACTACATCAGACTTACCTGTCTTGACTATAGATATACGTTGTATTCATGTATTTGATGTTGTGTTCATAGTTTCTGTCCTTCCAGCATCCAGGACTCCCGCTGAGCCTCCGGCCCCGCCTCCAGCCCCGCCTCCTGCCATCCTATTGGCTGAGCCGGCAGGTCAGGTGCCACCGATGGAGGGCAGGGAGTCACCGTCACTGTTTGACAGCCGGAGGAGGAGGAAGAATCTCAGCTCCTCCACCATGCAGGTCCTCCGCAGAGACTCCTCATCCTCAGACCGGGCATCCCGCCTCCAGCAGGAGAAACAGATGCTGATGGAGGAGGTCAAAGCTCAGAAGGTTAGCACAGCTAATTAACGTTAGCTCTGCTGACTAATGTTAGGCCAGCGTTAGCTTGTAGCCCTAAGTGACCCTGTGTCCTGTCCAGGAGCTGGTGTGGATCCTCCACAAAGCGTTGGAGGCGTCTCAGCTGGAGAAGCGAACCTGTGCAGAGTTTTTGGCGGAGACAGGCGAGCAGGAGCGTCTGGAGCTGCTGCGACACCGCGAACGTCAGGCGGCTGACCTGCGTGGCCGGCTGGAGGAAGCGAAGGTGGAGGCGGAGGCCTTGAGGAGGAGTCTGGCTCAGAGAGATGCTCAGCTGGCCGAGCTGCAGGAGAACATCAGAATGCTGACGGAGAAGAACAACGCCAAGCAGGAGGTGAGGTCACACCTGAGGGCGACAGGTAAACCTGCTGTGATCCACCTGAACTCACTCCTGTTGTTTCCTGTCAGGTGATCATAAAGCTGTCAGATCAGGTGACTGCCTGTATGTCCGACCCACGTCGGTCCGTCTCGTCCTCCTGTGGCGGTTTGGACTCTCAGACCTTCAGACAACTTCAGCAGGAGACCGAGAACCTGAAGGTGACCTGAAGCTGAAGTTAGCTAACGTTAACATTAGTCAGTGAAATGACTTGTTGAAGTATTGACAGTTGTATCAGCTGATCAGAGGTCAGGGATCAGGTTCAGGTTCAGGTTCAGGTTCAGGATCAGGATCAGGATCAGGATTTTCCTGAACCTCCTCTAACACTGTGTGTCTCTCGTGTTCAGGACGACATCGAGGCGTATAAAACTCAGAACAAGTTCTTGAACTCGGAGCTCTACCAGCTGACCAAACTGTGGAGGAACAGCTCGGAGCAGGAGAAGAGTCTGATGATGAAGGTGGGTCCAGCTCGGTCCGGTTTCATGATTGTTTGTTCGGTGTTTGACACTCACCTGTTTCCTGTCCTCTGATTGGCTGCAGTGTGCCTACCTGGAGGCCACTAACTGTCAGGTGGAGAGCCGGTACCTGGGCGTCCTGCGGCAGCTGCAGGACACCAAATCTCTGGATCCGGTCCAGCGGGGCGCCGTCCAGAAGCTGATTGAGGAGGCTCTGAAAGGAGAGCTGAAGAGCGTTGTGAAGCTCAATCTGGCCAGGTAAGCAGGACAGGTGGACTAAATATCAGGAACACCTGTTGGTGACTGTGATGAAGAGCTGCTGTGGTGTCTCCTCAGGGATCACGACGCCTACGGGTTCAAGATCATCCCCGACTACGAGGTCGAGGACATGAAGCTGCTGGCAAAGATCCAGGCGCTGGAGATCCGCTCACACAACCTGCTGCACCAGGTCTGTAGTCCACCTGTAGACACCTGATGTCCTCCTGTAGACCACCTGTAGACACCTGAAGCCCACCTGTATTCACAGTCTGTCTCTCTGGTTCCTCCCTGTAGGAGGGTGTAGAGCGCCCCCTGTTGAGTCGCTGGGCTCAGTACCTGGCTGGCAGGTCGGACGATGACCTCTGCCCATCGCCGGAGCTCAAAGGTTTGCTACGAGGCGGCGTCCCTCAGGAGTACCGACAGCGGGTTTGGAGATGGATGGTCCAAACCAGAACCAGGACCATCAGAGAGCATCACCCACAGCGCTACCAGCAGGTAGGGAGGAAGTACACCTGTCAACACCTATTCACACCTTTCCACACCTGTCCACACTCGTCCACACTCGTCCACACCCGTCGACACCCGTCCACACCCGTCCACACTTGCCCACGCCCGTCCACACTCGCCCACACCTGTCCACACCCGTCCACAGCTGTCCACACCCGTCCACACTTGCCCACGCCCGTCCACACTCGCCCACACCTGTCCACACCCGTCCACAGCTGTCCACACTCGCCCACACGTGTCTACACCTGTCCACACACGTCCACACTTGTCCCCTCTAGTCCACACCCTGTCCCCACTCGTCCATACCCGTCCACACCTGTCCACACTTGTCCACACTCATCCACACTTGTCCACACTCGTCCACACCCGTCCACACCCGACCACACCTGTCCACACCTGTCCACACTCATCCACACCCGTCCACACCTGTCCACACTCATCCACATCTGTAATCCAGCTGCTGTGTTTGCAGCTGTGTGAGAAGAGTCGGACATCCCCTCATTCAGTTTCCAGACAGATCCAGCTCGACCTCCACCGCACCCTGACAACCAATCAGCACTTCTCCTCGCCCTCTAGCCCCGCCCTCCAGCAGCTACGCCGCATCCTATTGGCCTTCTCCTGGCAGAACCCTGCGATCGGCTACTGCCAGGGCCTGAACAGGTACTTACACTTGTTTGTTTTCCTAACATGTGGGGACTTTTGTCCTCTTTGTTTAAAGTCATGTGATTTACCTGTGTGTCTCAGGTTGGCGGCCATCGCTCTGCTCGTCCTTCAGAGTGAAGAAGACGCCTTCTGGTGTCTGGTGACCGTGGTGGAAACCATCATGCCTCAGGACTACTACACCAAGAACCTGGTGGCCTCTCAGGTCCAGAAACACACTCACCTGTTCACCTGTTCACCTGTTCTGTGATCACATTGGGCAGTGTTTTAAAACTGATCCAATCCAAACTTTAAGACGGAGGTCCAGGTCAGGTGGATTTGGTTTAGACTGACCAGGCACACTAGACATTCATTAAAACCTTCATCCATTCACATTAAAGCAGTGATGGAGATAAACAGATTAACTCTGATGTTGGTTTTATACTCGTCCTTCAATGTGAGCTGTAAAAACTGAAACAGGAAGTCTGAAGAGTTCGAAATAAACCAGTCAGTTTGAAGACAGGTGTGTTTTTAACAATTTGTTTGTCAAATCAAATCAAATCAAATCAAATCAAATTTTATTTGTATAGCCCAAAGTCGCAAAACACATTTTGCCTCAGAGGGCTTTACAATCTGTACAGGGAGTGACACCCTCTGTCCTTACACCCTCTGTCCTTACACCCTCTGTCCTTAGACCCTCGGTTCGAGTGAGGAAAAACTTGCCCACAAAAAACTTTTAACAGGGAAAAAAGGTGGAAACCTCAGGAAGAGCCACAGAGGAGGGATCCCTCTCCCAGGATGGACAGACGTGCAATAGATGTCACGTGTACAGAACAAATCAACACAAACATATTGTACAATTACAGTGAATGATAAAATGATTACAGTAGCAGTGGAACCTGTGATAGAGATAGAGAGACACAGATGCACAGCAGCAGTAAATCATCAACTAAATTACTATAAACTGTGATGGAGATCTGGTAACATTAATGACAGTAATAATATATGTAGCGGACGTCATGCAGGACCACAGCAGCAGTCACGATCCACGAGAACCTGCTGGACGAGAGAGCACAGAAACTCCGGGGAAGAAGTTTAGTTAGTAAGATGCATTAATGTACATGTATGACAGACATGTATGTTTACAGATGGTGGTGGTGATGGTGAGAGAGAGAGAGAGAGAGAGAGGGTTTTCAGTAAAGGGAGATGTGACTGCATCTTCAACCAATACCGTGCCTGGCTAGGCATAACCCTGAAAGGGGGAGTCCCCCGGCAGTTTAGTCCTATAGCAGTATAACTAAGGGATGACCTGAGCCAGCCCTAACTATAAGCTCTATCAAAAAGGAAAGTCTTAAGTCTGCTCTTAAAAGTGTTGACCGTGTAACAAATCAAATATCAGAACGACAAACTGTGCAGTCTGTCTGTAAACTGAAACCCTTGAACTGTAACACGTCAGACTCCAGTATTCATAAACCATGACGTGATGGTTTTATCAGAACCTTCAACCAAACCACAGAACTTCATGTCAGCAGTGTTTAATGAAAGATGAAGATGATTTCATTACTGCATCAGGAGACCTGACGATTATAAGACTGCATCATCAGCATAGAATTTAATATTTGAGTGAATATCATTAATAAATATGAAGAGAGTTCTACCGGTTCAGAGGTGTTTAATGATGGCCAGAATAAATTTAATTAGCACCTTAAAAATGTTTAACATCAATAATCTTTAATGATTAAACTCTGTTTATATATAAAATTATACAGAGGGCAGGTTGAATAAATCGTTACAGGTTAATTAAGGAGGAATATCTACAGATCAGCTGATAATAAACCTGATCAGCCACCGTCATTAATCAATACACAACCATGAATCAAACCAATAACTAACATTCAGTCAACATTCAGACAACCTTATCATACTTAACAGTTACTGAGTGTTTCTGTAGCGTTGACAGAACGTTCCAAAATAAATATATCATCAGTTTGAAGTAAACTAAAACTCAATGCGCTGTCCGGGTTTCACAGTGTTAATTTAAATCATTTAAATATTAAATAACAAACATCCTGTTACTAATCCATCGTCACTGATCGATACTTTGTGTTCAGGCGGACCAGCGGGTGCTGAAGGACTTCCTGTTGGAGAAACTCCCCCGCCTGGCGGCTCACTTTGAGGATCACAGCATCGACGTGTCTCTGATCACCTTCAACTGGTTCCTGGTGGTTTTCGTAGAGAGTCTGCCGAGCGACATCCTGCTGCCACTGTGGGACGCCTTCCTGTACGAGGGCACCAAGGTACCGAGCACCTGAATGCACCGCGTCATTGTATGAACACTAGAGTCGTGGCCAAAAGTTTTGAGAATGACACACATATTAATTTTCACAAAATCTGCTGCCTCAGTTTTTATGATGGCAATGTGCATATACTCCAGCATGTTATGAAGAGTGATCAGATGAACTGAGAGTCCCTCTTTGCCATGAAAATGAACTTAATCCCAAAAAAGCATTTCCACTGCATTTCAGCCCTGCCACAAAAAGACCAGCTGACATCATGTCAGCAATTATTGTTAACACAGGTGAGAGTGTTGATGAGGACAAGGCCAGAGATCACTCTGTCATGCTGATTAAGTTAGAATAACAGACTGGAAGCTTTAAAAGGAGGGTGGTGCTTGAAATCATTGTTCTTCCTCTATTAACCATGGTTACCTGCAAGGAAACACGTGCAGCCATCATTGCTTTGCACAAAAAGGGTTTCACAGGCAAAGATGTTGCTGCTGGTAAGACTGCACCTAAATGAACCATTTATTGGATCATCAAGAACTTAAAGAAGAGAGGTTCAATTGTTGGGAAGAAGGCTTCAGGGAGCCCAAGAAAGTCCAGCAAGTGCCAGGACCGTCTCCTAAAGTCTATTCAGCTGCAGGATCGGGGCACCACCGGTGCAGAGCTTGCTCAGGAATGGCAGCAGGCAGGTGTGAGTGCATCTGCACACACAGTGAGGCGAAGACTTTTTGAGGATGGCCTGGTGTCAAGAAGGGCAGCAAAGAAGCCACTTCTCTCCAGGAAAAACATCAGGGACAGACTGATATTTTGCAAAAAAGTACAGGGACTGGACTGCTGAGGACTGGGGTGAAGTCATTTTCTCTGATGAATCCCCTTTCTGATTGTTTGGGGCATCCGGAAAAAAGAAAAGATGAGCGTCACCATCGGTCCTGTGTCATGCCAACAGTAAAATATCCTGAAACTATTCATGTGTGGGGTTGCTTCTCAGCCAAGGGAGTGGGCTCAGAAAACAGCCATGAATAAAGAATGGTACAAAAACTGGTACAAAACATCCTCTGAGAGCAACTTCTCCCATCCATCCAAGAACAATTTGGTGACAAACAATGCCTTTTCCAGCATGATGGAGCACCTTGCCATAAGGTAAAAGTGGTACCTAAGTGGCTCGGGGAACAAAACATCGAAACTTTGGGTCCATGGCCAGGAAAGTCTCCAGACCTTAATCCCATTGAGGACTTGTGGTCAATCCTCAAAGGGTGGGTGGACAAACAAAAACCCACAAATTCTGACAAACTCCAAGCATTGATTATGCAAGAATGGGCTGCCATCAGTCAGAATCTGGCCCAGAAGTTAATTGACAGTATGCCAGGGTGAATTGCAGAGGTCTTGAAAATGAAGGGACAACACTGCAAATATTGACTCTTTGCATACACTTAATGTAATCGTCAATAAAAGCATTTGATACTTATGAAATGCTTGTAATTATACTTCTGTATACCATAGTAACATCTGACAGAAAGATCTAAAAAACACAGAAGCAGCAAACTTTATGAAAACCACTACTTGTGTCATTCTCAAAACTTTTAGCCACGACTTGTCTTATGTACAAGATTATACATGGTTCCACCTCTCCTCCGCTCAGACAGTTCGTCAACATAAGAACAACTGCATATGGGTTCACAAGAGGTGCAGCAAGAGGAGACTGTATTATTCCACTTAGGGAAAAGTTATTTTAGTCAGTTTGCATTCTCTGTTAGAGCTGCACTACAATGGAATTCCATCCCAGCAAGTATTAGAGACCTGAATACCTACAGTTTATTCAGAGCTCATTTGAAGAGATGGTTAATTGGTGCTCAGCTCTGTCAGCACTATCACTTGATTACACCTTCCTGTCCTCGGTCCGTCTATGCTGAACCTGTAGCCATCTTGCTGTTGTCTGTCTGCCGACATGTGTCGGCATGCATGTCTTATTGTGGTCTTGCTTTTATTGTGTATGCATGCATTTGTGTCTGTGCTTCTGCTTTGCATGCTGTGGTGTGATGTGTCTTGCGTCATGGGTTTTTGTGCTGCATGTTTTGGGGATGTCTTGAATGATGTTTTCTGATTGATGTTATATATGTTATTTTGTCATGTTGTTAACTGCTGTGCATGTTTTGCAGATTGCCTTGGCCAGTAACTTTGTCATCTTAATCTTAATTTTCATATTCTGTTCTGTTTTTAGGGTGACTTTAACATCTGTCTAGGGACTACAGATGAAAAATAGCCTCTTGGCTAATTCTGGCGCATTTACAGCAATTTTATTAATGTGCACTGTCCCTGTTTTCAAATAAACTTATTATTATTAGACTGTACACTAAAAATAAAATAAAAGTAAAAATAGCTTGTTCTTCTGCTCGATGTTTCTGTTTTTATGTTCTTTAAGTCAAACTATTTGTACAATATTTCATGAAGATCTTTATGAAATGAAACAATTTGTTTTTATGTTTCTGTCTGAGCTTAAATTTTATTTAGACACAAAAATAAAAGTTTGAGTCCATCACAGCTCACCTGTGTGCTCGTCTGCTCAGGTGATCTTCAGGTACGCTCTGGCGCTCTTCAAATACAAAGAGGATGACATCCTAAAGATCCACGACAGCGTGGAGATCTACCAGTACCTCCGCTTCTTCACCAAGACCATCTCTGACGGCAGGTAAGACTCACTAGGACTGACCTGGTCTGATCTGGTCTGGTCATGGAGGTTTTTTGTGTTACTGTGCTGCCACCTGCTGGTCAGTTTGAACTCTGATCTGGATCTTTATGTGAGCTGGAAACAGGAAGTCATATGATAATAAAAGTGTCAATAATAATGATACACGTTGATGTTGTTGTTGACTGGTCCTGCAGGAAGCTGACCAGCATCGCCTTTAACGACCTGAACCCGTTCCCCGGCCGCCTGCTGAGGAACCGGCGAGTGCTTCACCTGGACCGCCTACAGGGGGAGCTGCGAGAGCTGGAGGAGCAGCAGAGGGAGTTTGTAACTGAGAGCGCAGAACGGAAAGACAAAGAGCTCGACACGATGGTGAGCGAGGACGACGAGGACCTCAGCTGATGGACAAACAGCTTCTGATTTCCAAACCTGAAGCTTCTCACAGGTTAGTGTGGGTAAACCTGCAGGAAGAGCGCCGAAGATGATTGGACAAACTTGTGACGACAGCAGCTGGTGTAAGTCTCTAATACGATCTCTTCATCCGTGGTCACGAGATGTCGACGCTGACTGATGGCGGCATATTTATTCACAGAGGTCTGACCGAGTCATATCGGATCACTCTTCGTTTTAGACACACAAATCTGACGACAGTCCGTCTTTGTTTTCTGGACTTCATGTGGATCAGGTCGGTCCTCCTCAGTCCTGAAGGAGGCGTTGATGCACCTGAAGAAGAACAACTTCTTACTTTAGCAGGGTTGTGTCTCCATGGTAACCTTGGATTTGTTAAACCCTCATGAGAGCCAAGTAGTCTCGGTACCGAACCCCAACTAGTAGTCTGTACCAAGTAGTACCTGATATTAACTAAACCACAAACTGATAAAACTCAAAACCCAACTTTTGTTTTCACATCAGTCTTTTGGGTTCAGTATGTGACCCACCATGACCACCTCCCTGAACACTTAATAAATATATATATAATTAATATATACTTAGTAAAACTAAATGTCACTAACACTAAATTAATAAACTTGAGTTTTCTTCAAACTCTCTGAGACAAAAAAGATTTTAAGCAGAAAGTTGAACTCGACCCTTTAGCAGTTCAGAGCTAACAATAACAGTTTAGCTAGTGTTAGCTAACAACTATCCATAAGCTAACCAGCTAAAACATGAACTATGAGCAAAAACAAGTTTTACCATCTTTTACATTTAAACATTTAAACTGCAGGTGTGAACCTGCTATCAACTATGTGCATTCATCTGCACAGGTTCAATACCCAAACACACTGAACGAAGCTGTTAGCTTAGCAGCTGAAATGCTAATAATGTAAACAGGTTTGAATGTTTCTGCTGACGTCAGTATGAATAATGTTTTCTGTAATGTGGTTTATGTTTTTGTAGGGAAGTTTGAAAAGTTTTATTTGACCTGCTAGTTTAAAAAAGCTTTTTTTAACACTACAGTTAACGAGTGTTCGGACTGAGCATGGAGCAAATTTTTAACATGTTATCAATGCAAATCAGACGTAGCTGTTTATCTAAAAAGACGCTAATTGTAAGCTAGCAACACTTTGTATTTGGTGTACGCTAACTAAAGTTAACATGTTATAGCTGTGTTGAGCCAATTGTTCATCCTACCGTCACACAGATCAGATTTCTGAGTCCCAAAGGAAAAACCAAACCAAATCCAACTGGCCGACATCTTGTCTGCTGAATTAATTTGGAAAATCATCAATTTGCATTCAGTCCAAAACCACCATTAGCTCCATGTTAATGGTCTCACTTTTCAACCAGCTAACAGTTATTTCTCAAACAAGTGGTGACAGTTGCAGCTAGCAAGTGCCATGTGACAAAAGATTCTAATACTAACATAAGCTAACTAAATGACAGTTTCACAGCAAATGCTAAGATTACGGTTGTTGTATGTAATTGGTGAATATTTTGTATTCTTGTTGCTCTGTCGTGGTTTTGTACGTAAAGATTAATTATTTTAAGTTGGATTTGATTTAATATGTTTAGCGTGCTAGCTAGCCAAACTACAATTTGTGAAACAATGACAATAAATTTGTTTTTAAATATCTTTGTGTTTTGGACATTTAAAGCCTTGGACTCTTGAGCTGTGGCAGATATTTAGTGTTTGTTGCCACCTTAGCTTCTTGTAATAATTCCACCAACATTCCTATGTCGAGTTTTTAACATAACATTGTTCAGAACACAGAAGACAGACACAGATTCAAATTTTCCATTTTATTATTTTTCTTAAAAAACAAATATACATAAGAAATGATAAATATAAAAAAGTCAACCAAGAACAAAGAAAAAGTTTTTCAATGTTACAAACAACTTCTTACTGCAGAGAAAACCTAAACACTAGTGTTACACCTGACCTAAAGTCTAAACTTGGTTTTCCTATGAATGCCGTCGCTCGTGTGAAGAAAGTCAAAGTTAAACTTTCAGTTTTTATTCACGTGAAGACGAGTTAAAGAGTCAAAGTTCAATTTTCAATTTTTACTCGTCAACAGCTGATTCTTCACACTGTGATAAAGAGCGGGAAAACATGGACATGCAAAGTGGTTCTGGATGAGCTTCTCTACATCGTCGGTCAGGAAGCCTAAAAACAGTCGTCAGATTGAACGTGGGTTATTTAAAATGTAGTAACCATGGCAACCAATAATTAAAGTTAGAAAAAAAACTGAGTGAATGCAGTTAGGGATGCTCCAGCTGTTGATCTGACGTGTTACGACCTGTGACGTTAACTTCATCAATTAGTTTGAATCTCGAGTGCTAGCATTTATGTTAGCATTTAGCTTAGTTGTTCACCTGTAGTTCTGTTAGTTGCTATAACAACGGCAGAGTTTCTTCTTCTGTGGTTGAATACAAAATGTTTCCTCACACGTTAAGTTCTGTTCAACACAACTTGTTTACTTCAGATTAAATTCCTTCATAATAGATGAAATAAAAATAATAATAATGTTAATAATTAATGACTTCATGTGTTCACTGATCAAATAGTCTGATTGATCCAATCGAATCATGTGATTATAACAACATTGGTTCAATAATTGGTATGAACCTCCTGATTGGAGCATCCCTAACCCACGGCTCACCTGTTCACCCGAAACCTGCAGCAGGCGGAGCTTCTCCTCTGCGTGCTGATTGGTTGTTTGTTTGAATGAAGCAGATTATTGGTCAGCAGGCGACAGAGGAGCCGAAGAGTTTCATGACAACAGGCTGAAAACTAAACACAGGCTTGATCTTTAAACTTTAAATAATCAGTTCAGTCATTTTTCTCTGATGTTGTAATGAAACTCTTCAGTACCTGCAGTCAGCAGGTTAGTCTGCCCGGCAACAGCAGTCACATGATCCAAACTAAATGTGTGTAACGGCGAGTTCGACTTTTTGAGTTTGACCGTTCGCCTCGCCATGTGACGGCGTCCAGAAGTTAAATTTAAACATTTCCATCAATCGCTCTAAAAGTTTGAGTGTGTGTGTGTGTGTGTGTGTGTTTGTGTGTGTTAATGAGCTACAAACACTCGATCTAAGAGACTTTACAGCTACTTTAAACGGTCGTCAGTGTTGAATGAACTCCATCTTTAGTGCAATTAGTTAACATGCTCGGAGCGCCGCGTCCTTTAAACATGCTCGAAGGTTTCAGAGTCACGTTCAGAGTTTCAGGACAACCTGAAGACCGATCAGGTCGTCTTTGTGCTGCTGAAACTCTGAGCGCTTCATCTTTTCATGTGAAGAGGTGCATGATGGGAACAGTCGCAGCCTGAAAACACGAGCTGCAGCCGAAACTTCAAACTGCACAAAGAACAAAGTTCTTCATCACGTCAGCAGATCCGTCACAGCTGATTGGACTGAAGCTGAACGCAAACGTCTGGACTCCTCGCACGTTTGAACTGGGTCACATCTGTTAACACAGATTCATCACCAAGGCTCATGGGTAATGTAGTGTTTGGATAAAAAAAAAAGTAAATTAACTCATATCACACCTGTCTGACGGTCACATGATCTAGGTCCTGAGTTTGTGTTCAGAAGAACCGGCAGCTCGTCAGCCGAGCCGCTGTCATTATTTCATTATCACTTTGTTAAACTCGTCTCCGCGGAAACAAGTGACTCGTTTTACCCAATGACTGTGAGGATTCGAACTGAAAGCCTGGACATTTGGATTCAGCCTTCAGGGCAACAAGGCAACATTTTGGGCAACCAGGATAGGCAACAGCAGCAGGTCTCAGCAAGACGTCCTGCCTTCGTCACACGTCAGTATTTAGTCATGATGGGACGCCGCTGATGGCATCGCCTCTTTCTGGAAGTGTTGCACAAACTTGACTCAAAGATCGACTTACTGATTTTCGACTCAGGTTGACCAATCAGTTGCCTTGCATTGGCATTGTCGAACATTAAACCTCAGACAGTCCACTTCCTGCCTGAGACGACGTGTTCGTCGTCAAACTTTAAACATGTTGAATGAACAGAAGCAGGAAGACTCAATGTCGTTGTCATGGTCACATGATGCAGTTTGTTTTATTGCTGACTGTCTGAACTCAGCCGCCACGTCCACAGGAAGCTCTGCCCACACGTCTCCGACCTTCTTCTTCTCTGGATTTCTATCAGAAATGACACTTTGACACCATGTCGTGGAGGTTTCAGACAGCGAAGAAGAGCAGGCGACGGTTTGTGGAGACAACAACAATCAGCTGACGGGACATTGACGCCCATCAGACTCCACTTTGACCCACCCACCTCCGCGGGGACACCCAGCAGACTGCCATGACCTGCAAGGTGAGAGTCATGTGACCGACAGAGAGTCGTTAATAGGTGACTTTTCAGCTTTTCTTTCAGTGTTGTGCAGCTGAGGCTGATGGGAAGTCTTTGTGTTGACCCTCGTTGGTTGTGTGAGCCTCACCTCACTGTCCAACATGGCGTCTCACTGCAACGACACGTCACGCCAACGTCGACTGTTGAACAGGCCTTCATCAGCCTTCGGCCAATCAGGTTCCTGTTCCAATGACTATTTAGATTTAGTTTCTATGACGACGTCTCTCAGACAGGAAGTGTGTCGTGGGTCCATGTTTACCCTGTAAACCCGTCTGGACTGATGTGGTCTGCAGAACATGAACTCAATTCAAACTAGAAAAATTTCTAAAGAAATTTTGAGTGTGCCTGACTCTGGCCCCGTCGCCCCCATACATTATTATTGACACTGCTCAGCAAATTCAGTATTAATACAACAAGCTGTGTGAGTGAAAACAGCCCCTCCCCCCTCTGCTCCCTGTCTGTAGCTGTGTCTCAATTCAGGGGCTGCATCCTGCGAAGCGCGCATTTGAAGGCCGATTACGTCACAACGCCGCGCGAAGGCTGTCCCAATTCGAAGGCTCCTTCAAATGCGTCCTTCAAATGCGTCCTACTTTTCCCTCTTTTTGGAGGATGCACCGGAGTATCCTTCGCAGCCTCACATATCCCAAGATCCTTTGCGCGCTGCTGTTCAGTGCCGGGAAAATACAAATGCGACACCAAGCGGCGATGAATAATACCTAATAATGAATAACACATTTAATAATAATAATAATAAAAGTAAGTATTGGGTTTTTATATTTAATTACTTTTACTTATTACTACTTATACTTTTACTAATGACTTATATTTTATTACTTTTATTATCCCTGCTTTATTTCCAGACTGTAAAACTGCAAAGTCTAGTTAAACGATTGGATTGAATAAAGAGCTACGTTTAGGATTATCACTATTATATGTTATACTTCATTCTTCTGTCTTATTCTTTCTTCTGTCTGTTTTTTCTTCGTTTTCTCAGCTGACGACTAACTGACAGGCAACGGCTACGTCACAAAGTAACAACTGACGGCAGGTGACGCAGCTGGTGACGCAACCAGGAAATGCTTCGAAGGCTAGACCGTCTCATTTAACAACGGTTGATGCGGCCTTCGAAGGTCTCTCAGAAGGAGTCGCCCTCGAAGGCCGCGTCCTCTGAAGCATGCAGCCCCTGAATTGAGACACAGCTTGTGTGTCTGTGAGAGGGGCCAGGTGGAGCCCACCAATCAGAGCAGAGCAATCAACCGCAGCTGCTCAGGGCTGAGAGAGAGAAAAACATCTGAACGTCACCCCTCGAACAAACAGGATTTCTGACCAAACCGTTGCTCCAATCACTGAACCGACTTCACTGTGAGCAAGATGAGCCCTTCCTGAACGTCTAGACACCAGTTTTATGTCGCTACTAGGAAGAAATGTCCCCCTTTGAGCAATTCAAAGAAACGTTACTTCTGCTGTCCTCCAGAAATTTTCCCCCTTTGTAGGAGTGAATCTGAGGACAGCCATGAACAGGAACAACAATTTTAAATTAGAAATGAGTCAAAGTTTCATTTGAAGCAGGAAGTTTTGCCTCTAGCCACAGTAAAGATGTTGATGAATAAACCAGTGATACCCTTCAGTCGTGGTCTTCACCAGAGACTAAAGATTAGATCATGAAGTGGTCATGATAGCGGTCTTTAGCACTACAACATTGCAGTAGACGTCATATTGGCACAATGTAACTGAATTATAGTTCTGGACTCAGTTTGGACCACGAACCTTTGAACCTGGAGTCCTCAGACAGGATGTGAACTCTGATGTCCGAGACTTTAATTAATTAAATATTTGTTTGTGTTCATTCATGTCCTGCAGACCAGGAACAGACCACCGGGTGAGTCCGACCCGATCAGATTGATCTAATCGATCAGGTGTATCGGTCGACGTGCTCGCAGTGCGTCCCGTCAGCCTCTCACATGTAACCTGATCAGCTGCAGCAGAATCTGTCTGACCTTTGACCCCATCCACCAATCAGACGTGGAGCTTTTTGGCCCCCGTTCCACCTGTCCACAGACTCCACCCCCTCTGATGACATCACAGCGCTCCTGATCGACAATGGAATCCAGGTGAGGAGTTTGCGTCACGTGATCTGCAGCTCGTCTCCACGGTAACGAAAAAGGTGAGTGGAGCCGATGAGACGTTTAGTTTTATAAAAAACGACATCACTACGAAAAAATGCATCAGCCGGTTTAAAATCTGCAGCGCTGCGATATAAAGTGCTTCATTACTCTGTTACGTAGTTTCTTATTAAAATATCGTTTTCCCTGGAGTGAAACCATAGTAAACATGTTACACGTTGGTAAAAATAAACATTTGGAATGTCTCTTTAAAGAAGTCCCATTGGCTGATTTTGGTCAAGCTGAACTCGTCCCCGGAGCCTGAAACAGGAAATGAGTCCACATGAGTCACGCTTCACCATCAAACAAGCACAGGTGGAGGTTAGGAGGGCGATGGGGGTGAGAGTGAAGCGTTATGGGTAATGAGCTGGTGAAACCAGGAGGTCCACCACGACCCCAAACAGATCTTCAGTTAAATTTTTTAGAATTTATAAAGACCCTCAGACCAGGAAGAGACACAAACCAAAGTCTCTCTGTGGTTCTGAGTCTCTCTGTGGTTCTTAGTCTCTTTGTGGTTCTGAGTCTCTCTGTGGTTCTTAGTCTCTTTGTGGTTCTGAGTCTCTCTGTGGTTCTTAGTCTCTTTGTGGTTCTGAGTCTCTTTGTGGTTCTGAGTCTCTTTGTGGTTCTGAGTCTCTTTGTGGTTCTTAGTCTCTCTGTGGTTCTGAGTCTCTTTGTGGTTCTGAGTCTCTTTGTGGTTCTGAGTCTCTCTGTGGTTCTTAGTCTCTTTGTGGTTCTGAGTCTCTCTGTGGTTCTGAGTCTCTTTGTGGTTCTGAGTCTCTTTGTGGTTCTGAGTCTCTCTGTGGTTCTGAGTCTCTTTGTGGTTCTTAGTCTCTCTGTGGTTCTGAGTCTCTTTGTGGTTCTTAGTCTCTCTGTGGTTCTGAGTCTCTCTGTGGTTCTTAGTTTCTCTGTGGTTCTGAGTCTCTCTGTGGTTCTGAGTCTCTCTGTGGTTCTTAGTCTCTTTGTGGTTCTGAGTCTCTTTGTGGTTCTGAGTCTCTTTGTGGTTCTTAGTCTCTCTGTGGTTCTGAGTCTCTTTGTGGTTCTTAGTCTCTTTGTGGTTCTTAGTCTCTCTGTGGTTCTGAGTCTCTTTGTGGTTCTGAGTCTCTTTGTGGTTCTGAGTCTCTTTGTGGTTCTTAGTCTCTCTGTGGTTCTGAGTCTCTTTGTGGTTCTGAGTCTCTTTGTGGTTCTTAGTCTCTTTGTGGTTCTGAGTCTCTTTGTGGTTCTTAGTCTCTCTGTGGTTCTGAGTCTCTTTGTGGTTCTTAGTCTCTTTGTGGTTCTGAGTCTCTTTGTGGTTCTTAGTCTCTCTGTGGTTCTGAGTCTCTTTGTGGTTCTGAGTCTCTCTGTGGTTCTTAGTCTCTCTGTGGTTCTGAGTCTCTTTGTGGTTCTTAGTCTCTCTGTGGTTCTGAGTCTCTCTGTGGTTCTTAGTCTCTCTGTGGTTCTGAGTCTCTTTGTGGTTCTTAGTCTCTTTGTGGTTCTGAGTCTCTCTGTGGTTCTTAGTCTCTCTGTGGTTCTGAGTCTCTTTGTGGTTCTGAGTCTCTTTGTGGTTCTTAGTCTCTCTGTGGTTCTGAGTCTCTTTGTGGTTCTTAGTCTCTCTGTGGTTCTGAGTCTCTCTGTGGTTCTTAGTTTCTCTGTGGTTCTGAGTCTCTCTGTGGTTCTGAGTCTCTCTGTGGTTCTGAGTCTCTTTGTGGTTCTGAGTCTCTCTGTGGTTCTTAGTCCCTTTGTGGTTCTGAGTCTCTTTGTGGTTCTGAGTCTCTTTGTGGTTCTTAGTCTCTTTGTGGTTCTGAGTCTCTGTGGTTCTTAGTCTCTTTGTGGTTCTGAGTCTCTTTGTGGTTCTTAGTCTCTCTGTGGTTCTTCATCGTTAATAATAAACTGGATAATTTCTGATTGAATCATAAACTTTGTTTGAACATTTAAAAACACAAATAATAATTCAATATAATAATGATAATAATAATAATAATAATAATAATAATAATTCAATATAATAAGAATAATTAATAATAATAACTTTTTACTTCTAGTCTAAAAATGTTGAAACTGGCTCGATGACCTCCGGTCTGGACATTCGAAGGTCAGTGAGTGGAAGCAGAGCAGCAAGTTCAGAACCAGCAGACAGCTTTTCTAACGAGTTCAATTCATTCATTTTATTTTAATCAGGATGAGTTTGTCAGTCTGAATGTGAACAGAGTTTATGATCTGCTGAGTCCCTGAACGCACCGCGGTGAGAAAATAAGGCAGACACACAAAAACGTAAAAAAAAAACATTTAAAAAACGTTTCAAATATAAAAATACAAAAATAAAAAATAAATTACAAATGAAGAGTTCCTGATGATGAAGATGATGATGAGGAGGAGGAGGATGATGAGGATGAAGGTTAGCATGCTTCTGTTAGCACATGTCTGTTAGCATGCTTCTGTTAGCACATGTCTGTTAGCATGCGGCGGTGATGGTGGCTGATTTGGTGCTGGAGGGGGCGGGGCTTGGCGTGTGCAGCAGGCTGACGAACAGGAAGAGGGTGGAGGTGGGCAGGTAGACACAGAGGAAGAGGACGACGTCCTCGCTGAGGCAGAGGACGAAGCCGCTCTGCTCCGTCAGCACCCAGTCCACCAGCACCCCCACCAGCAGGTAGTACACCTGGAACTCCTGAAGCTCTTCCCACTCCCCACCGTCCCCGTCCAGCCCCATCCCCTCAGGTGAGCTCGTCCGCCTGGCCACGCCCCCTCCACCGCTGTCACTCACCATGGGCTTCATCTCCGCCCCCTCCGACACCACCTCCTTCACTCGGCTCCGCCCACGCTCCACCGCTCGCTCCAACCGCCGGCTGCTCTCCACAAACTCCTGTAGGAGGCGGGGCCACATGGGGAGGGGCGGGGTCAGAGGGAGGGGGAGAAACAGGTCAGACACAAGACAGAAAAACTCCCACAATTCTCTGCAACATGACGAGTCGCTGAAGGTGAAACAGGATGTGCGGTCTCCCGCCGTCTCACCATCAGAGCTTTGTCCATGAAGAACTCCTTCCCTGGAGTGCCGTCATTGTACTTGGTGTCGATGGCGAAGCAGAGGAAGAGGACGTCCACCACGATCTCAAAGATGGACAGGAAGCAGTGAGCCACCAGGAAGGAGAAGAGACACACGATGATCAGAGGCAGCAGCCACTCGGCGTAATCCCGCTGGTAGTTCAAGAGGAGGACGCCGGCGAACGCTGTTGACGTCACGATCAGGATCTGAGGAAAGGTGAATGATCAGGATGCGGTCTGTAATGAACTCTGTAGCCTGAAGCACTAACAGGTCTTTACTCTGTGACCAGGACCAGAACTGGGACCAGAACCAGAACCAGGACAAATCCGATCCAGACTGAGCTGCTGTCTCACCTTCCCCAGGAAGAGCACAAAGTCTCCCACGGCGTTGATTGTGGCGACGCGCAGAGCGTTTTCCACCAGAATCACGAAGGCGTCACGTGCAGATGTGCAGAAACTCGTGCTGTTGATGGCTGTGGCTGCATATGCATTCTGGGTAATTAAAAGACAAGTAAGTCATGATGAGGAGGTGGAGCAGAAGGAGGAGAAGGAGAGTTGTTTTGTTCTCACCTGATTGAGATAGTTGAGGCACTTCTCCAAACACCACAGACAGCAGATACAAGTTTTTAGCAGACAGCGAGCACACGCGTTCTCCTGAAACACATCATCGTCATCATCATCGTCATCATCATCATCATCGTTATCATCAACATCATCATCATCATCATCGTCATCATCAACATCATCAATATTGTAAACATCAACATCATTGTCGTCATCACAGACACTATAAACTTGTTTGTACCTTTCCTTTGAGCTGGTTGTGGATGTACATGAGGATGAGTCTGGGAATTTTGACCAGTGTGATGATGAAGGATCCTTTAGCGACGGTGCCCAGGTGATAC
>OX336893.1:212500-250000 GCA_946959425.1 Argyrosomus regius | reverse complement strand
CACCGTTTGTTCATTGTGGAAGGCCTGACCCAGATCTTAACCTGAACCAGAACCATGACCATGGTCCACATGAGGATTAACTCTGCTGCTAACAGTTAGCTGTGTTGTTGAGGTATTTCACAGGTGTTCTTGTTTCCATAGAAACAGAGTCAGACTGAGAGCATTACGGGTCATGTGACTGGTGATGACCTCACCGTTGAGCATGGCGAACCTCTTCAGGTCCTGGTAGGTCTTCAGCTCCTCGGTGGGACAGAGAGACACGCAGAGAGCCATGGACTTTATCTTCCTCTGGACGATGTCGATGTTACACGGATCCAAGAAGAAGACGAACCTGCACAGACAGGAAGTAAGGTAAGTCACAGGAAGTACACAGTGAGAAAATGGAGCCCAGCAGGTGTTTGATAACCTTTCAAATTAAGAGTCCTTTAAGGTTCAGATTCTTTTAATTTCTTTACATAAAAATCACAAACACCTTGATGTTTTTGTTCTGATGTTCAGACTCTGGACCGGTCTGTTCTGGTTCTTTACAAACGACCGGCTGACCCGTGGGCATTCAGGCCCCCGGGGGTCTGCAGACCTGGGTCACCTGATAATCCGGGCTTGAGCCGTGTTTGAAGTAAAAATAGCAGCAGAGGAGGATTAAAGCCGAGCTGAATGTCAGAATGAAGATGTGGGAGAGAAACAAAGAGTTTGTTCTTCTACTGAATCTGCTGATTCACACACACACATTAACACACACACACACACACAGAGTATGTTAATGAGGTCACCTGTCCAAAATGTGACCATGACTGTCACTAAAACTGTGACAGCGATGTATCATTTGGTTTGAAAGAGGAATGTCCGCTTCACAGGAGACTCAACAACGACTGTTGTCCACACCGGACCTCATGAACTGACCTTAACGACTGTCGTCCACACCTTAATGACTCTGAAAACAGTTGTCACAACTACAATGAGCTCTAACGAACCAGGTGGAAGCCATGGCCTGGTCTACGATCCCACCAAGGCTGAACACCTGGATCTCCCCAACAGTCAGTCCGACCTGAAGAAGGCTCTGGGATGAAACGTCTTCATGGATCTACCATGATTAAATCGTCCCAGATTAAACCCTTCTATGAGATACTTGTACTTTAGAGTATTTAAGTGAAACACCGGAGGAGAGGGAAACGGGACGGTTCGCTCATGCGTCTTCGCAAGCGCGGATTACGCACACTGTTACCAGGAATATTTCTCTCTAACTTGCGTTCACTGCCCAACAAACTGGAGGAACTACAACTGCTGTTGGGGAAAAACTGTGTGGATTAATACAGCTGGCAGGCTTCAACTCTACAGAGCGGACAGAGACACGGAACTTTCCGGCAGAACTAAAGGTGGAGGAATCGGTTTTTACATCAACAGTGGTTGGTGCAACGACGTGACAGTGATCCAGCAGCACTGTTCTCCTGACCTGGAATCCTTCATCATAAACTGTAAGCCTTTTTATTCACCCCGTGAGTTTGCTTCATTCATTCTGGTCGGTGTTTACATCCAGCCGCATGCCAACGTGCAGGACGTACAGCGACCAGATACTGTGTGTGGAGTGAACCAACCCGGACTCTTTAGTTATTGTACTTGGTGACTTTAACAAAGGAAACCTTACTCATGAACTCCCTAAATACAGACAGTTTATTAAATGCCCGACCAGAGAGGAGAACATTCTGGATCACTGTTACACCACAGTCAGGGATGCTTATCACGCCGTCCCCCGTGCTGCACTGGGACACTCTGACCACGTCATGGTCCACCTGATTCCTGCATACAGGCAGAAACTAAAGCTCTGCAAACCTGTAGTGAGGACTTCAAGGAAGTGGACCAGTGAGGCTGTGGAGGATCTCCAGGCATGTTTGGACTCTACTGACTGGGATGTGATCAGGACTGCTACCAACAGTCTGGATGAGTACACAGAGGCTGTGACGTCATACATCAGCTTCTGTGAGGACTGCTGTGTACCATCACGCACCAGGTGAGTTACAACAATGACAAACCATTCACAGCCAAACAAAGAAGGTTAAGGTTGGATAAGGAAGAGGCCTTCAGGAGTGGGGACAAAGACAGATTCAAAGAGGCGAAGTACAAGTTTAGCAAGGCAGTGAAAGAGGCCAAACGACTGAACTCTGAGAAGCTCCAGCACCAGTTCTCAGCCAACGACTCTGCGTCTGTCTGGAAAGGGCTCAGGCAGATCACCAACTACAAGCCTAAAGCCCCCCACTCCATCAACGACCAACGGCCTGAACGAGTTCTACTGCCGCTTTGAAAGACAAAGGGACAGTCCTGAAACCATCCCCCACGACACCTCCCAACAGCTCCAGCTACAGTGCATCACCTCCACCTCAGCATGGGCCTGGGCACCTCCACCAATGCCCACCTTAAAGGTCCCCCCCTCCACCTCCCCACCCACCTCAGTGACAACTCTTTCCATCTATGAGAGGGACGTCAACAAACTCTTCAGGAGACAGAACCCCCGGAAAGCAGCTGGACCAGATTCTGTCTCCCCATCCACCTTGAAGCACTGATCAGCTGTCTCCGGTGTTCACAGACATTTTCAACACCTCACTGGAGACATGTTGAGGTTGAGGTCTTGAAGCAGGCTGGACGTACCTCAACCATCATCCCTGTTCCCAAGAAGCCAAGGACCACAGGCCTTAACGACTTCAGACCCGTCGCCCTGACCTCTGTGGTCATGAAGTCCTTTGAGCGCCTTGTGCTTTCACACCTGAAAGACATCACCGACCCCCTCCTGGACCCTCTGCAGTTTGCCTACAGAGCCAACAGGTCTGTAGACGATGCAGTCAACTTGGCCCTCTACTACATCCTCCAGCACCTGGACTCCGCAGGAACCTACGCCAGGATCCTGTTTGTTGATTTCAGCTCTGCCTTCAACACAATCATCCCGGCTCTGCTTCAGGAGAAGCTCTCCCAGCTGAGCGTGCCTGACTCCACCTGCAGGTGGATCCCTGACTTCCTGTCTGACAGGAAGCAGCACATGAAGCTGGGAAAACACGTCTCCGACTCCCAGTCAATCAGCACCGGATCCCCCCAGGGCTGCATTCTTTCTCCTCTGCTCTTCTCCCTGTACACCAACAGCTGCACCTCCAGTCACCAGTCCGTCAAGCTCCTGAAGTTTGCGGACGACTCCACCCTCATCGGACTCATCTCTGATGGTGACGAGTCCGCCTACAGGCGGGAGGTTGACCATCTGGTGACCTGGTGCTACTAGCCTTATCAACAAGGCCCGGAGCCCCCCCTGACACTCTCTCATTGTTCACACTCCACCTCTGCCTCTACATGTCACATTGACATTGCATCCACAACTCTATGTGTTACATTAACACTCAGCTTGGACTTCCTCGTTGTTATATACTTATACTAGCATATTTAAAATACTGTGAACATTTGCACATTTGTGAACATTTGACTGGTACTTACTATCACTGTACAGCTGTACTGCTCTTTTTACTTTAAAAAAAAACAAACAAAACTGTGTATATATATTTAAATTGTTATATTTTTAATTTTCAACAGTTTATATTTAGAGAATGTTTATCGTGCACCAACGACACCAGAACAAATTCCTTGTATGTGTAAAATCGTACTTGGCAATAAAGCTTTTTCTGATTCTGATTTCTGATTTCTGATCCTGATCCTGATTCTGATTTCTGATTCTGAAAACACTAACCCTAACGGTGCGTACCGGACATTTTTGTTGACGTTAGCGGACTCCATTTCTAAACTAACGTTAGCTTGTTTTGCTTACTGTCTGTTAGCAAAGGAGATTTGAACTGGAGCTGGGCGAGCGGGCGATGTAACTGGGCTCAGCAGCCTCTATGGACTTTTAGTGGTTGGTGAGAGCTTGGTGTAACGTCTCAGTGTAACGACGTCACACAGCAGAGTCATTGTACAGTAAGAGTCACACAGCTGGTACTGACTCACTCTGACTCTCTGTCTATGGCGCTCACCCTCTCTCTCTCTTTTATTCAGTCAAATTCAACACAAATACACAACATGTAACACCACTACATACACTAAAAATACCACTGTTATACACTAAAAATACCACTATTATACACTAAAAATACCACTGTTGTACACTAAAAATACCACTGTTATATACTAAAAATACAACTGTTATATATTAAAAGTACCAGTTATATACTAAATATACCACTGTTATACACTAAAAATACCACTGTTATGTACTAGGGATGCACCGATGCATCGGCTGAACATAGGCATTGGCCTTAACTGTCATCGGCCATCACCAAATAAAGATGACATTCACCGATGGCAGTGGCCGATGATTATATGTTGATTTACATGCATCGCATGAACGCTGTGCTGAGGAGAAACCTTTCTTTTTTTTCTGGAGGCTCCGAAACCCCACTGCACACGTCTCTGGCACGTCGCGTACGCGACTTCAAAACCACCGGGAGCGTTTCAGAAGCGAGCGTTTAGCCCACCAGACTTTGTTTACTTCTAAACATGCTTCTACATGTGTAAATATGTTATGTAGTTAATTAGTTTCGCTTTTGTCTGTTTTTACTACGAGCAGTTTGCACGGGGTATTTTATTTTGAAAATCCACCGGATTCTCTATGCTTTTTCTGTGTCTGACTTCCGCCCGCTCGAGGTGCTCTGTGTAGATTGACGCATGCTGTTCGCATCAAGCGTCAAAAATAGAACAGCCGCGTATTCAACGCGTAGCCATGCGTAGAGACGCTTCTGGGACGCTTCGAGAAAGATCCACGTTATGCAGTTTACAAAGAAAAAACATCGGCATCTGCCAAGTTGTTATTTTAAACATCGGCATCGCTATCGGCCCAGAATTTCACAATTGGTGCATCCCTATTATACACTAAAAATACAACTGTTATACACTAAAAATACAACTGTTATATACTAAAAATACAACTGTTATATACAACTGTTATACACTAAAAATACCACTGTTATATACTTAAAATACCACTGTTACATACTAAAAATACCACTGTTACATACTAAAAATACAACTGTTATACACTAAAAATACAACTGTTACATGCTAAGAATACAACTGTTATACACTAAAAATACAACTGTTACATGCTAAGAATACAACTGTTATATACTAAAAATACCACTGTTATACACTAAAAATACCACTTATATACTAAAAATACAACTATTATACATTAAAAATACCACAGTTCTATACTAAAAATACCACTGTTATATATTAAAATACCTGTTATACACTGTAAAACCACCACTGTCAGGGTTTACACTGTAAAAATCAGGACCATGATCCCACAGTAATGGACAGCAGAATGGTGAGCACACAGTTGATATAAAGTCAGACTTACTTCCTGTCCGTGTGGTCAAGGCCGCTGAGCCGGACGCCTTCCATGTGCTCGTTGCGTTGACCACACGTGTTGCCGTAGCTGTCATATCCGAAGACGAGGCGAGCGGCACCGCCGGTGACCACTGTAAAGCCGCAGATGCTGCCCTGCAGGACAGAAAGACATGATGATGAATCAGGTGATCACACAGACAGGTGGACAGATATACATATACTTAACATTCATATGTATATTAAAACATACATGTAGAAATGTTACAACACTACATCACACCTAGACTAAAGTCACACCTGGACTAAGGTCACACCTGGACTAAGGTCACACCTGGACTACAATCAGACCTGGACTAAGGTCACACCTGGACTAAAGTCACACCTGGACTACAATCAGACCTGGACTAAAGTCACACCTGGACTAAAGTCACACCTGGACTACAATCACACCTGGACTACAGTCACACCTGGACTACAATCAGACCTGGACTACAGTCACACCTGGACTACAATCAGACCTGGACTACAGTCACACCTGGACTAAAGTCACACCTGGCATCTTACTAACTAAACTTCTTCCCCGGAGTTTCTGTGCTCTTTCGTCCAGCAGGTTCTCGTGGATCGTGACTGCTGCTGTGGTCCTGCATGACGTCCACTACATATATTATTACTGTCATTAATGTTACCAGATCTCCATTACAGTTTATAGTAACTTAGTTAATGATTTGCTGCTGCTGTGCATCTGTGTCTCTCTATCTCTATCACAGGTTCCACTGCTACTGTAATCATTTTATCATTCATTGTAATCCATTGTCATTTTTCATTGTAATTACACAAAATGTTTCTGTTGACTTGTTGACTGTACACGTGACATCTACTGCACGTCTGTCCGTCCTGGGAGAGGGATCCCTCCTCTGTGGCTCTTCCTGAGGTTTCTTCCACTTTTTTCCCTGTTAAAAGGGTTTTTTGTGGGCAAGTTTTTCCTCACTCGAACCGAGGGTCTAAGGACAGAGGGTGTCACTCCCTGTACAGACTGTGAAGCCCTCCGAGGCAAAATGTATTTTGCGACTTTGGGCTATACAAATAAAATTTGATTGATTGATTGATTGATTGGACTACAGTCACACCTGGACTACAATCAGACCTGCACTACAATCACACCTGGACTAAAGTCACACCTGGACTACAGTCACACCTGGACTACAGTCACACCTGGACTACAATCAGACCTGGACTACAGTCACATCTGGACTACAATCACATCTGGACTACAGTCACACCTGGACTACAATCAGACCTGGACTACAGTCACACATGGACTACAGTCACACGTGGACTACAATCACACCTGGACTACAGTCACACCTGGACTACAGTCACATCTGGACTACAGTCACACCTGGACTACAATCAGACCTGGACTACAGTCGCATCTGGACTACGATCACACCTGGACTATGGTCACACCTGAACTACGGTCACACCTGAACTACGGTCACACCTGGACTACAATCACATCTGGACTACAGTCACACCTGGACTACAATCAGACCTGGACTACAGTCACACATGGACTACAGTCACACGTGGACTACAGTCACACCTGGACTACAGTCACATCTGGACTACAGTCACACCTGGACTACAATCAGACCTGGACTACAGTCGCATCTGGACTACGATCACACCTGGACTACGGTCACACCTGAACTACGGTCACACCTGAACTACGATCACACCTGGACTACAGTCACACCTGGAATACGGTCACACCTGAACTACGGTCACACCTGAACTACAGTCACACCTGGACTACAGTCACACCTGGAATACAGTCACACCTGGACTACAATCACACCTGGACTACAGTCACACCTGGACTACAATCAGACCTGGACTACAATCAGACCTGGACTACAGTCACACCTGGACTACAATCAGACCTGGACTACAGTCACATCTGGACTACAATCACATCTGGACTACAGTCACACCTGGACTACAATCAGACCTGGACTACAGTCACACGTGGACTACAATCACACCTGGACTACAGTCACATCTGGACTACAGTCACACCTGGACTACAATCACACCTGGACTACAGTCGCATCTGGACTACAGTCACATCTGGACTACGATCACACCTGGACTACGGTCACACCTGAACTACGGTCACACCTGAACTACGGTCACACCTGAACTACGGTCACACCTGGACTACAATCACATCTGGACTACAGTCACACCTGGACTACAATCAGACCTGGACTACAGTCACACATGGACTACAGTCACACGTGGACTACAATCACACCTGGACTACAGTCACATCTGGACTACAGTCACACCTGGACTACAATCAGACCTGGACTACAGTCGCATCTGGACTACGATCACACCTGGACTACGGTCACACCTGAACTACGGTCACACCTGAACTACGGTCACACCTGGACTACGGTCACACCTGGAATACAGTCACACCTGGACTACGATCACACCTGGACTACGGTCACACCTGAACTACGGTCACACCTGAACTACGGTCACACCTGAACTACAGTCACACCTGGAATACAGTCACACCTGGACTACGGTCACACCTGGACTACGATCACACGTATGTGACATGTGTTACATGATATCACATGTAACAGTTGCTGTGATTGGTCAAACACTGAAGTGTCCCAGTGTCCCAATCAGCACGTGAGCTCTGACATCACTGATCATTAATGATCGTTTCCTGAGGACCACGTGACGTCAAACAGAAAGTCCTCAGGTTTATAAATATGAACATAGATTCATGCACTGATCGATTGATTGATTAATGATCGATTAATCGGTGATGGCAGCTGTCTGTCAGGTGAATGTGGTGACGTCACGGCGAGGCTCGGTGTGGTTACCATGCCGACGCAGAAGACGGTGAAGAGCAGGAACCAGGGCAGGTCGGTGCAGCTCCGGTCCTCCAGCGGTCTCCATTCTCTCTTTGTCCTCTGAAACACACAAACACACGCCGGTCACACCGGGAGCGGAGCCGGGCCGAGCCGGGCCGAGCCACAGCCTGGCCTGTTACCTCGGCTCGACTCGGCCCGGTTTCAGCCCATCACACAAAGCTTGATGTTGAACCGGAGCGGTGACAGGCCCGGTTCCCGCCTGTCCCCGGGACGGGCTAATTGGATTACAGCTGCTGGCTCTAATCCCAGCTCGGCCCTCTCTGCTCCCCGGGACCGGTTTCCCTTTCACGGTGAACAAATAAACACGCACCGGTGCTCTGCTGAAGGGCACCGGGGGGTGGAGGAGGGGGCAGGACGGTACCGAGCCGGACCAGACCGGGGCGGGCCGTTCTTACCTCCGCGCTACCGCAGCATCCCATTGCAGTCAGGGTGGACGTGCCCGGAGCTTCACGGAGCTTCACGGAGCCTCACGGAGCTTCAGCTCAGCAGCAGCGGGGTCTGGAGCCCGACAGGCGGGGGGGAGGAGACGGACTGCCCCGCGCGCTCTGCCTGCATGCACTCACTGCGCAGCGGCGCGATCCCGGAGGCCGAGCCCGGAGAGGAGACGGTGCTGACGGTCAGACTGAGCGGTCTGGTTGGCTGTGCATGCTACTGTCGGTGCCTCCTCCGGTTACCGTACCGAGCAGAGGGATTAACGGCAGAGGATTTGTCCGCCACACTTCCTGGTGGGCCGTCAGGTACAGCGGCCATTCATCTCATTGCGCATGCGCAATTAGTGTCCGTGCCGGAGCGGAGCGGCTGCACAACAAAGCGTTTTACCGGCGGAGCTGCGGGTGTAATACCGACTGTGACCACTTAGGGGAGCCAAGCGGCGGACTGGCGCTGTTTCACAAAAACAACCGTTTGACTTTGTTTGTTTGTAGTTGTATTTATTTATTTGTAGTTTTTTAATTTATTTGTAGTTTTATTTGTTTATAGTTTGTTAGTATGCTATTCACATGTTATTGACGTGGTTTCATTGTTTCGTCTAAATGTTCCTTTAAACTAAAATTTTAAATTTAACTTTAAAGTTAAAACTTTTTACATTTTATTATCAACAGTTTTTTCTTCTTGTTTCTGTATTTCTGTATTTGTACAGTGTCATTTCTCTTCAGACCGATCAAATATTGAAATGTAGAAATACTAAGTATCATTAGCGTGTTCTTAAAGTAAACTGAAGTACCTGCAGACTGAAAACAGGTTCAGTACATTGTTTTATGTTCATTAATAATCATTTATTTAAAGTCTTTACCTTCCTCCTGAGATAAACCTGCTGCTGAGAGCTCGACGACAGACGCTTAGGGTCCATGTTCCTGGAGAGTCCTACAGAGTCCTGCACGGTCTTACAGAGTCCTGCACGGTCCTGGTGTTACTGTCAGACTGAGGACAGCAGCGTTGTGGGTCTGAACCGGCTGCAGAGGACAAGAGATCTTTTGTCTTATTGTTTACTGTTGTACCAGGCTGTGTGTGTGTGTGTGTGTGTGACAGACTCGTTATGTTTGTTGGATTAATAAACTTTAAAGTGACAGAGCAGTTTTTACGGTGTAAACAGTTTGTGTGTTGTTCTATAAACGTGTAGATGAAGTGAAACACAAACTGCAGTTCCTCTTGTCGTCCACTTGAGGCTGGCTCCAGAAGTGAGTCAGTCTCCATAAGTCCCCATGTTCAAATGTCCAACTTCACAGCAGAAATAAACATGTTTACAGCCTGGTACAAAAAACAGTTTTGGTCTCTATAGCTAATTTCCCCGTTCATGACAACTGTACTGAGGGTGAATTTATATACAACTCACCTGTTCAGATTATATTAAGGCTTAAAGTTATGCAGGATTAAGAGCGTGGGCGCTTTGACTGACAGGTGGGTGTCGTCACAGATGACCTGTTTGAGGCAGCCAGGCATCATTCAGCCTGCCTCAGGTCAGCTGATGATCCATATTTAGATTAGGAAGAGGACCACACTGAGCTTCACAGTGACCCTTTAAAACCTGTGTGTAATGTCACAGATACGCTGTCCATTCTTTATGTTGTCAATGACCAAGCACAACTCTGTGGACCCTCACAGCGTCAGTTAGCTCTGTCAGTTCTGTGTAAATATTATAACTTCATGTTCTGACAGAGTTACAGAAGAACGTTTCCAGAACATTGGGTCGAAGCTAACTCCAGTTTCATTACAGTAAATATATTAAATATAATTTATATACTTTGATCCTGTGAAATAAATCAACATGTGACTGATGATGCCTGAGTACTGTGACATCAGTCAACGTTGAAACAACCACAAGAAAACATTTATACAACAGATCAGCTGATAATTGATGATCCACAGTTCAATGTCTGTCCAGCAGAGGTCAGTCCATCACCTGTCAACACAACAGCTGATCTGCAGTCAGCTGATGCACACAAACAGGAAGTGAGAACAGGAAGTGTGTCAGAACAAAAACACACAGCCAACCAATACAGAACCCTCAGAGAACCAATACAGAACCCTCAGAGAACCAATACAGAACCCTCAGAGAACCACTACAGAACCCTGAGAGAACCAATACAGAACCCTCAGAGAACCAATACAGAACCCTCAGAGAACCACTACAGAACCATGAGAGAACCAATACAGAACCCTCAGAGAACAACTACAGAACCCTCAGAGAACCACTACAGAACCATTCTCACTGCTGTAGCAGTCACAGTATTGTTAGTTGTACTTGCAGTACTTGTAGTACGTGTAGTGTTGTTGTTGTTTGCCCATTGCTGTGAAAATTGTTTGTTTGTTTGTTCAGATCAGATGATTCACAGTGGAAAGTATTTTATTGTGAAACCTCACTTCCTGTATCTCAGTGACCGACAGTGACCTGCCGGAAGTCCAGCCACAGGTCACTTTACAAAATAAAACCAGGTGAGCTGTTCATGAATGAATTAATGAAGTGTTCATACAGAAACGTGATGACGTCATAAACACGGCGTCAGTTAATTATGAGCAGTACCAGAGCTAATCATTAATCAATCAACATGTTAAGAACAGTATATCTCACAGCTGCAGGTCAGTTCAAACCAATGAAAACGTTGGACTAACCTTTAAATAACGGATCTCTCTTTGTGTTTACTGAGATTTAAATCAGACTGATGTTGGACTTTATTTTGAAGTGTCGGACCGGAAGCCGTGTGAGTGGCTCATCCGGTGAGTTTTAGTCCCGCAGCTGCAGCTCGATGCGGGATCAGATGCTGCTGAGAGGAGGTGGAGGAGGACCGGAGGAGCACCGACACCGACACCGACACCGACACCGGTAAGTTAAGGCTGTTCACCCGTTTAAACTCTGTTTCAGCGTCATTTAAACGTTAGTTAAACGTTTGTTAAAGGTTATTTCAACGTTATTTCACCTTCTTTTTGTCACATTGAGCTCGTGTTCGTGTCCAGGTGTTTGAACCTGAATCAGTCTCAGAAACAAAGTTTTTAAAAGTTTGTTTTTTATCTTCAAACAGTAAAATGAAGTTTGACTTTTTAAATTTTTGTGTTTGAAAATAAAAAGTTTGTTTTTTTATTTTAAAATCTGAAGTTTGATTCAAGTTATTAAAACACACAAAGGGTTCTTCTAATGTTCTTGTAACGTTTGATTATGTTGTTCTAATGTTTGTTAATGCTGTGATAATGTTTGGTCTGATGAGCTGCTTTCAGATTTTACATGATTTCATTCAGTTTGATTCATGCATGTGCAGACACACACACACACAGACAGGTACAGACACACACACACACAGACAGGTACAGACACACACACACACAGACAGGTACAGACACACACACACAGACAGGTACAGACACACACACACACAGACAGGTAGATACAATCAGACTTTCAGGTTTTTGAGTCTCTGTGACGATCTGATTGATTCTGATGTCATCATCAGTTCAAGGACGTGTGTGTGTGTGTGTGTGTGTGTGTGAGGGGGTGTTAATGCCCCCCCCCCATTAGAGTTCAGAGTGTTTCCTGTGATGAATGAACGATGAGCTCTCTGTCATCAAAGTGTGTAAATGTGTGTGTGTGTGTGTGAGGGGGGTCTGAGGGCATCATTTGCATGTGTGTAAATACACGCACCAGCACCAGCACCCCCCTAATCAGCATCATTGATTTGCTGACAGAGAAACTTTGATCAGTTTATCTGAAGACAAGCAACACACATATACATACAGTATATATGTGTGTGTGTGTGTGTGTGTGTGTGTGTACTATACACACATATACATACATGTACGTATGTGTGTGTATATAGTATATGTACAGTGACTGGAGGTCAGGTCATGTGACACAGCCCTCCATCACTCTCACTCAGTCTGGAGGTGTGTGTGTGTTCACTGTCCTCCAGATACACACACACACACACACACACACACACACACAGTGTCGTCGTCTTAGTGGGCGTTCAGACAGGGACAGGCAAACCGGACGCCGGCGGCGTTTTTCAATTCATTTCAATGGGGGTCGTGCGTTTCCGCACCGGCAGACCACAATGCAGGCGTCACTGCAAAAAACGGCAAGAGAAGTTGAGCCAGATTCAACTTTTGGGAAAACGGAGCCCCACGTCACGCTCCGTCCGCCAATCAGACACTCAGATCGGTCAAACCTCCACAGACAGCCTGAAATGTCTCTGAGACTGTCTCTGAGACTATCCAGGTGGATTCACGGAGTAAACTCGGATAATCTACCTGTGTGTGTGTTCTCACTTTGTTTATTTCATGTACCAGCTTCTAAATCTGAGTCCAACTCGCAATTTACGCCGCAAAATATAATGACACGAAGAAGTTTAATTTGATTTGTGTCCGATGATTAGAGAGAGAGAGAGAGAGAGACGCTTTGGTAGAGAGACATAGAGTAACAACACAGAGAGCGAGCGCCGGCCTCGATAAAGCTGTCATTAATCAGAGAAATAAAAAGTTATTTCCTGATCGGTTACATTCGGCAGGTATAGACGCCCACAGCAACCCACCTCAGCTCCCCTCACCCCCCCACCACCGCACTTCCCCACCACCGGTAGCCGGTTTGCCTGTCCCTGTCTGAACACGCACTTATATCGGCTCTGACCTTTGACCTTTGACCGCTGTGTAGATCTACCTGTCTGTGTTTAACAGAGAGAGAGCGACAGCTGACACTCAGAGAGAGAGAGAGAGAGAGACATGTCTGTCTCTACGCAGCTCGGCCTGCTGCTGTGGAAGAACTTCACCTACAGACGACGACAGACGGTCAGTCACACACACACACACACACACACACACACACACACACACACACACACACAGAGGTTATGATGAAGTCTTTGTTTTAATTACTGGATGATTTAATCATCAATCAGCTGTGACTTTAATCAATAATCAGAAGTGATTGATCTCTGATCAGCTGATAGTAATAAATAATTAATTGATTTAAAGTTGGATCATAAACGAGCTGAATAAGTTTTGACTTCCTGATCGTCGGATCAGTAAAGTGAAACTTCACGTCTGTATGAAGGAGGTCAAAGGTCACAGAGCCACGGTGTCCTGATAACAGCTGAGGCATCATGGGAAAAAAATCTTAGTATGTTATTAGTGTGTTCTTAGTATGTTCTTAGTGTGTTCATAGTGTGTTCTTAGTATGTTCTTAGTGTGTTCATAGTGTGTTCTTAGCATGTTTTTAGCGTGTTCTTAGTGCGTTCATAGTGTGTTCTTAGTACGTTCTTAGTGTGTTCTTAGTATGTTCTTAGTGTGTTCTTAGTGTGTTCTTAGTACGTTCTTAGTGTGTTCTTAGTATGTTGTTAGTGTGTCCTTAGTGTGTCCTTAGTGTGTTCTTAGTACATTCTTAGCATGTTCTTAGTACGTTCTTAGTGTGTTATTAGTATGTTCTTAGTATGTTCTTAGTGTGTTCTTAGTATGTTCTTAGTGTGTTCTTAGTATGTTGTTAGTGTGTTCTTAGTGTGTTCTTAGTGTGTTCTTAGTACGTTCTTAGTGTGTTCTTAGTGTGTTCTTAGTGTGTTCTTAGTGTGTTCTTAGTACGTTCTTAGTGTGTTCTTAGTATGTTGTTAGTGTGTCCTTAGTGTGTTCTTAGTACATTCTTAGCATGTTCTTAGTACGTTCTTAGTGTGTTATTAGTATGTTCTTAGTATGTTCTCATGTTCATAGTATGTTCATAGATATGTTGTTAGCATGTGTTGTTAGCGTGTGTTGTTAGTATGTGTTCCTGTTGTTGACGTGTCACTTCCTGTCCTCAGGTTCAGCTCCTGGTTGAAATCATCTGGCCGCTCTTGATCTTCTTCATCCTCATCGCTGTGCGGCTGAACTACCCGCCCTATGAACAGCATGAGTGTGAGTCCAAAGAGCTTCATTCATCCTTTAATCAGGTTATTGATCATCAATCAGGTGACAAAGGAGAATCCTCAGGTGTGGTCTAATATTCAGTTTGTCTCATGAAGGTTCCTCACTGAAGTATTAACGTGTCCGTCATGATAAGAGCTGTTTGAATCCTCTGACTGTGAAGGAAAGGAGCTTCACTGCTTCCTTTATTATCTCCTTTAGCATAGGATACACCGGACCATCCTTTACGAACGGAAAGGAGGTGATGCCGTCCCACAATTCCTTAAAATGGACGCAGCGTTCAGTCATAAAAACCATCAGTGTATTTAAACAGTGTGATGCAGCCTGCAGCAGAGAGCGTGTGAATATGAACATACGTGTTGACGTGATGTCAAACTTTGATCATGAAGTGTGTTCTGTTGTTGACTGTGGAGCTGCGTTCACACACAGAGTACAAACTGTTTGTAACTGTGACATCCAGCGTCCTGCAGATCATCATGAAGTTACCGTTGCTGATTAATCATATATCTTTGCCATAACTTGCTAATATGTTTCTATATGAGTGGACAGGAGGGTGAGCGACCATACCAGCTAACAAACACTTCATCTGACTTCTGTGACAGGTGGACAATATTCATTTATTATTTGAACTCTGACGTTGATGATGAAGTCACATTTTTCACCGGGTTGTCCACGTTTATATTTCCTGCATGAAACAACACGGTCAGAGCGCACGGGGAGTATCTAGGAAGTATCTCAGATGAGCGTTTTGTAGTCCATCTTCACATCCACAAAAGTGGTTAGGCAAGGACTTAGGAGTCTAGGAGACTATTTGACTGTTCCCTTGGCTTTGCGGTTCTGGTTATCAGAAGTGGATCTGGATGAGCGTTCAGGAGGCCTCCTCCTATCAGCTGTCAGTGTGACTCTGAACGCTACATTGATTCCTGATTATCAGTTATTGATGGGTAATGTGACAGGAAGTGTCGAGCTGGCAGGATTTCAGGTGATTCGTCCGTTTATGGTTCTTATCTCGGCGCTGTAATCAGGTCTTTATCCGATCCGGTGAAGGTCAGCGTGCTGTGTTCAGGACTGATAAAAACACCACAGAGTAACACAACCACAGGCTGCAGCTCCAGAACTCGACCAATAATCAATCAAAATGATCAATAATATCAGTATATCAGGGGGGTTCTGGACAGTTCTGGACAGTTCTGGACAGTTCTGGTCTGGACTGTTCTGTTCTGGACAGTTCTGGTCTGGTCTGGACTGTTCTGTTCTGTACAGTTCTGGTCAGTTCTGGTCTGTTCTGGACAGTTCTGGTCTGGTCTGGACTGTTCTGCTCTGGTCTGTTCTGTTCTGTTCTGGTCTGTTCTAGTCTGTTGTGGACCGCCCCAGCTGGGTCTCTCAGCAGCAGCAGGGATTGGATTTTGAACCCTCAGGCGTCATGTTTTGTGGAGGACTAAAACCTGACGGACTGGAATCCTCGGGTCCTCCTCCTCTTTGTTTCTTTGTCTGACCTGTTAATTCTCCTTCAGAGAGTCCGGGCTGAGCCGAGCAGGACTGGGATCAGCTGTGAGTCCAGCTGTGAGACTACGTTAACCCTGTGCTGGTTTCCTGTCTCCCTGTGGAAAGCAGAAGTTCTGGACCAGCAGTGGTTTCAGTTCTGCCCTGTCTGTTTGAGGAATGTTTGAGCTGTGATTCACGCAGCATGTGAGCTCAGACGTGTTGAAACCCGCCGGGCTGAAGCAGCGCCGACGAGCTCACGTCATCATCATCGTCAGGGTCTCAGCACATTTACCTAACGTTACATCAATGTTTACAGTCCGATCAGCCGATTATTGATCCTGAACATGGACGATCGTGAAGATTCACTCAATCAGAATGATCTATGAGGACCAGAACCAGAGTCTGGATCACAGGAGCCACATGAAGGTCCTGTAAGGCCGGTCCAGGAGGGTCCAGGGGGGTTCAGGAGGGTGAGACCTGCAAGTTCTGGAAGTTTAGGGACGAAGTCGGTTTCTGAACATTTTCTGTCAGTTATGGTCCAACTGTCTGCAGGTCGTCACCATGGAGACGCTTCATTCATTCATTGGTTCAGACAGACAGGACGAGTCACTTTGTGTCATTTCTAATGTTTGTAAAGGTTTTTCAAAGGTTTTCGTCACGTTAATTCATGATAGACTGAAATAATCTGCAGCTGAGTGTGTTTAGACACATCTGGCAGATGTGTCCTCATCAATCATTGATAGATGATTAGAATAGTTTATCAATAGATTATCAATAATAAATGATGTTGATTGCATGTTTCCTCGCTCGCTCGCTGCAGGTCGACTCGTCCTCGTTCGTCCTGAGCTCAGCTCCTCGTTATCTTATCTCTGTGATTAGAAACAGACCTGTTGGCAGCTAAAGGTTCCTGATGGTGTGGTGAAGACGTGAGGGGGGGTAAAGGTCACAGCACACATCTCCTCCACCCCTCCCCCTCCCTCACAGGTTATCTACCTGTCCAGGTGAACGTATAGACGCTGTGTTCCAACACAGCAGCAGATAAAGATGATCTTCTTCAGCACATGCACACGTGAAAGACGAGAACCTTTATCTCCCACAAGCCTCGTCATGTTGATGCTTTTACTTTAGTAGAGTCTCACTTCCTGTCTTTACTTTCTGTCTGCAGGTCACTTTCCCAACAAGGCGATGCCGTCGGCGGGAACGCTGCCGTGGCTTCAGGGGATCCTCTGCAACGCCAACAACCCGTGCTTCAGGAACCCGACACCGGGCGAGTCTCCAGGCATCGTCGGCAACTTCAACGACTCCATGTGAGTCTCAGGCTTTTATTCTGAAAGGCCTCTTTATTGTTTACTGTCTAAAGTTTCCTCTTCCTGTCTCTTTTATTCTGAAAAACCTCTCCTCTTCCTCTCTCGTGGTCAGAATCTCTCGCCTCTTCTCGGACGCCAAGAAGATCCTCCTGTACAGTCAGAACGACAAGAACCTGGACGGCTTCAAGGAGCTCGCTCAGGCTCTGCGGGTGCTGCAGGACAGCCGCTCAGGTAAGATTTTCAAAATAAAACGCCCTGTGCATGAAGGAAACAGTCAGGCTTTTCAAAATAAAATGCCCTCTGCAGACTCCAGATTGTAGCTACATAAACCAGAAAGATGAGCAAATCTGAGCCTGGTGACGGAGGGAACGCTCCTGAAATGCTCCTGAAACGTTTCTGGTGGTAAACGGACATAAACAGGATGTGATGTCACAGAGTCGAGTCTGGTTTCAATGTTTAAAACATCAGACTCTAACAGACAAATGATCTGATCAATCAATAACTGTATCATGGTGAACAGTCTGAGAGAATCTTAAACCCAGTCTTCAGTCTGCAGTCTCCAGTCTTTAGTCTCTAGTCTTCAGTCTCTAGTCTTTAGTCTCCAGTCTTCAGGTTTTGGGCCGTCCCCCTTCACTTTGTGGATTTTCAGCCTTGTTGAACTTGAAGAATTTCTTTGTGTTCATTTGATCTCTGTGGGGGGCGGACCTGATCGCTACCTGCTCCAACCTGCCGCCAGGTCTGGGTTTCTCAGGTGATCTTACCTGGTCAGAGTTCAGGAGAGGAGTCTGAAGAGACAGAGACAGAACCAGAACCAGAGAGAGAGAGCTGGACCTCAGCGGGTCACACTTGGCGGCAGAGACGACACACTGAGAGTCACCGAGTTCAGATATGTCGCTCTGCAGCTGAACAAACTCACAGACATGAGGAGGACTGGACCAGACCAGGACCAGATTTGAACCAGGACCAGATTTGAACCAGGACCAGACCAGAACCAGGACCAGATCTGAACCAGGACCTAACCTCGTGGTTAATGATGCGTTGTTAATGAACTATGGCGTGCGTCTCTGTTGGAGCTCTCAGAGGAAGCCGCTCCTCATTTGACCAATCACATCACTCAGAGCTGATGATGTCAGACAGCTCTGCGTGTCCTCTGACCCGTCACTAACTGTGAAGTCTGGTTCTGGTCTGTGAGGGGCCTCCGAGCTCCTTGTCGTAAGTCTGCAGGTTAAAGATGGTTTGTTTGATGACATCACTGCTGAGTAAACCTTTTCTGAGCGTTCCCTGAACGTTCTCTGAGTGTTTCCTGAATGTTCTCTGAGCGTTCCCTGAGGGTTTCCTGAGCGTTCTCTGAGTGTTCTCTGAGCGTTCCCTGAGCGTTCCCTGAGTGTTTCCTGAGCGTTCTCTGAGCGTCCTCCGAGGGTTTCCTGAACGTTCCCTGAACGTTCCCTGAGGTCTCTTTGTCTCTGTGCTGTTGTCAGCTGCATGTTTAAACCTGTCTGTGGGGGGGCGGGGTCTGCGGGGGAAGACGGTCTTTGTCCAATAAAAAGAAACAACACCTGACGAGTCACAACACGACCACTCATTTACATACAGACACGCCCACTAACACACAAATATGGGCACAACTTCCTCCTGAAGGGTCTGAGCCAGATACACTGAGCCAGGGTCCAGTGAGGAGGGGGTGAGGAGGGGGTGAAGACGTGAGGAGGAGGTGAGGAGGAGAGGATAAGGTGAGGAGGAGGTGAAGAGGAGGTGTCGGGTTTCTCTTACCTGTTTGTTTGTTTTTGTTTTCAGGTTTTAAGTTGAAGCACTTCCTGCGTGATGACGAGACTCTGTCCAGCTTCCTGCAGATAAACGCATCATTTCCTGAACACAGCGTGGAGCAGATCAGAGAGGCCAACGTTCACCTGGAGAAGGTGAGAACTCGCTCTCCACATGCTCAGTATGAACACGTTCTGCACATGCTCAGTATGACCCTCATCGCTCTCGTTCTCAGGTGCTCCTGAAGGGTTTCGGCATCCACCTGAGGGACATGTGTCCCAGGAAGGGCGGCAAGCGGCGTCTGGAGGACTTTGTGACGATCTCGGACAAACAGGTGTCGATGCTGGTACAGGAAGTGATCTGTCAGGCCCCGCCCATCTGGCTGAACCACGCTGAGGAGCACTTCCTGAACAACCTGGACTTCCTCAAACCCATCCAGGTAACGACACACCTACTGACGGGGCTCGGGTCACACAGCAGGGCTGTGATTGGACCTGAGACAGGAAGTGATTAAAACCATGTGACAGATGTTTAACTGATGGCAGCGAGGTCACATGATCAGTGTCACTTCCTGAGCTTTCAGCTGTGGGATAAATCTGAGTAAGGTCAGATGTGATGAAGCCACACTGTAAAAAACAAACTGTTGTCTTTACGGTAAAAATCAGCTGTTATTTTACAGTTTCTAATATTACGGTAAAAGGACAGTACTGTTGATTTCATGTTCTAAAATGTCTGTAAACTACGACAGTAAAATATGCAGTATATAAATATTACAGTGTTTTACTGTATAATTAACAGCCTCTAATATTAAATACTACTTAAACACTGTCATGCTTCACGGCATGTTTTAGTCTTTTACTGACATAGTTTGGCAGTTTTTCACCGCAGAATTTACAGACATTTTTTACAGTGCATGTTTGCAGTCGAACACAAAGAAACTTTTCCACCTTTTCTTCATCGTCGTCTTCGTTAATTAGACGTGAATCAACATGTGAGAGACGTTCGTGTTGGAGCAGAAACATTCCTGAAGAATCAAACAAACTTTGACCTTTCTGAATCAAAGCAGACTTTAACACGTCCTGAATTACCTTTTTAAAAGTTTCTGTGTGCTGTGTGTGACGGAGGGCGTCTCCACCTGGTTCAGGTGTATTTGGTGTGTATTCAGCTTGTTATGTGTGTGTGGGAGGAGGCGTGTCGCGGCCTGTTTTTGCTCTTTACAGTCTCAGTTTTCGTAGCCCGGAGACCAGTTTGGTGGATTTGAAAGTTTGAAAGCGAGCGGCTCGTCAGCGAGGCCTCAACTCTTTTGTCTACAGAAATCTACGAGCTGCCGAGCAGCCGACAGACAGAGTCTGTCTGAACGCAAAGTTTCCACGGCAGCCGAGAGAGAAACCTGTGAAATCCTTCAGACAGACGAGAGAGGAGAGAAAATACTGAGCTGAACTTTAAAATGTTCTCATCAATAAAGACAGAAAACAAGTTCTACGAGGTTCTGAATGAAAGTTTATTTCACAGGTTTGATGACGCAGACTTTAAAAAAGTAGTTCTGCTCTGAGATCAGCTCAGTTCAGAGAAATTCAAAAGTATCTTATTATAACTCACTGAGCTGCAAACTAAAACGTCTTGTTGTCTCTCAGAGGGACGTCACGTCCGACCCCGAGGCCATCAGACAGGTTGCCAGGGCGACGAACAACCTCCTGGAAAATCTGGGTTCTCTGGCAGTCGAGGTAAGAAACACACCTGGTCACCCGACACCTCTGAAATGTCTTTAACTTTAAATCAGACAGACGTGTCCCCCAGTGGACAGGGTTCAGTGGGTTTACTTGGCAGCTCTGAGGGTCTCTGAAGGACTCTGGGGGTCTCTGTGGGTCTTTGTGTCCACATAAAAGCTGTTTTCCTGCAGCACAGACAGATGAGCTCCCAGCTGAACAAAGACTCAAACGTCTCACAAAACAACAAACACTTGCTGTTCATCTGCGTCCTGCTCGCCACCACGCCGAGACACTGCAGGCGACAGCCATGTTGGAGGTCACAACACCAAGGGGACTCTTAAAGATCCACTCGTCAATATTAATATTAAATGCATGAAGATTAACAGTAAACAAGAACTCTGAACCAACAATGACTGCTGCTCTACTGAACTGTTAGACTGGAGACACACTGGAAGTAAACTGGGGAAATACTGGAAATAAACTGGGGACACACTGGAAGTAAACTGGGGACACACTGGAAGTAAACTGGGGACACAGTGGAAGTAAACTGGGGACACAGTGGAAGTAAACTGGGGACACAGTGGAAGTAAACGGGGACACAGTGGAAGTAAACTGGGGACACAGTGGAAGTAAACTGGGCACACAGTGGAAGTAAACTGGGGACACAGTGGAAGTAAACTGGGCACACAGTGGAAGTAAACAGGGACACATTCAGTCCGGTTTGTTTCACTTCTTCTTCTGTCTGATAATCAGAGTAAAGTTCAGTAAGATTGACCGAGTTTGTTGTTTTTCACCCCGAGGTTATCAAACACAAACACACACACACACACACACACACACACTCTCGTCCTATTCCTGACTCAGCATCCACATAAACCAAACACAGCAGTCACATGTTTTCAATTTAACCCAGAGTGTGTGTGTGTGTGTGTGTGTGTGTGTGTGTGTGTGTGTATCTGTGTGTGTGTTAATAAAGCTTTAATTTACAGAAAACAGTAAAAATCACAGATTGGTCCTTTAAATAGTTTCCTTCAGGTTCTGAGTTTTATTTTGAAAATCTTCACAAACATTAAAGTCTTAATGAGCTGACGGCCTCCTTACAGCAGCACTAATTAACTGAAACTCCTCAGAAATCCTTCAAATAAATCAGATTCATTTCTGCTGACGAGTCAGTGAAGTCGACCTGCAGTAACCTCCTCCTCCTCCTCCTCCTCTTCCTCCTGCTCCTGCTGAAGTCGCTGCAGGAAACAACAACAATCCGTCTGAAGTTTCTCAACATGTTTTTTAACTTTTGGTGTGCTGACAGCTGACTGTGCAGGTTCACTCTGAGCGCTTACAGACCCAAACCTGGAGATACGAGGTTTCACAGTGACACTGAACATTTTTATTAGGACATTTAACTAATTAACACGTTTTTGATGCAGCATTCAGATTCATGATCCACCTGTCATGCAGTGTTATTACACACAGTATCAGAAACATGTTCTCCAGCTTTTATTGTGAAAGAGTGATGATGTGTTCAAGTGCCCTTCGTAAGCTCGTACCTCCCAGAATCCTTTTCTCCAGTACGTTCAGTGACAGGAAGCAGTTTGTCGTTCTATTTCTGACAAAGTTTGACATCAGCTGGATAAAAGTGATGAGCGCCGCTCATTAAGTAATTTCAAATGAGTCAACAGGAAGTCATGACAGACCACACTTCACTGTCAGCGATTATTTATGAGAGCAGAGGTTACATTTGTTCTGAAGTTAAACTGAAGATAACTGAAGTGTAAACAGGCTGAAACGTTTTAAAAAGGTTCTTCTGTTGTGTCTCTCTGAAAACACCTGAAGTGAAGCGTAATGATTCTTCATGTAAAGATTTTTGATTGTTTGTTTTGAAGTTTAGATTTTTAGTTTCACTTTTTTGATTTTGTGAATTTATATTCTGAAGTTTACGTCATGACTGAATCTACACAAACTCAGTGATTCTGACCACATGTAGTTTCCAACAGGGAACAAACTAACAACCACCCAATGATCACTTAACAACCATCTAACAGCAGCTCAGTCGCCTCTTTGTGGTCCTGATAATAAAACAGTAAACAAACATGACCCCCGGTCTAACCAGAACCTTCTGTGTGTCATCCAGTTGGCTGGTATGAAGAGCTGGGTCGACCTGAGGAATGAGATTATCTTCCTGACACACAATGCCACGTCGTCACCCAGCGCCATGTACCAGGCGGTATCCAGGATCGTGTGTGGTCACCCTGAAGGTGGCGGCCTGCAGATCAAGTCCCTGAACTGGTACGAGGACAGCAACTACAAGGCTCTGTTCGGGAACCACAACAGCAGCGAGGACGAGCCCTCGGCGCTCTACGACAACTCGTCCAGTGAGTCTTGTTTTCTCCATAGCAACAGCAGCTGAGGCTCATGGGTACTGTAGTGTTTAGAGATATCCACCAAACATGTGTGCGCTGTGTGTATGTTGTGTGTGTGTTTCAGCTCCGTACTGTAACAGTCTGGTGAAGAACATGGACTCGAACCCGATGTCCCGGATGATATGGCAGGCCCTGAAGCCTCTGCTGATGGGGAAGATCCTGTACACCCCCCACACACCAGCGACCCAGAGGGTCATCCACGAGGTATGACATCATTCATGACATCACATGTGGTCACTTCCTGCACGAGGAGCGGGCTGCCTCACCTGTGTCTGTCTGTGGTGCGTTCAGGTGAACCGGACCTTCCAGGAGCTTGGTGTGTTCAGGGACCTCGGTGGAATGTGGGAAGAGATGAGACCCAAAGTCTGGAGCTTCATGGAGAACAGCGAGCAGATGGACCTGATCAGGGTAAAGAGGCTCCGCCCACCATGTTGACCTGTTGTCTCTTCTTCTACTTCCTGTATTTTGTAGTTTTATCTTTTGTTATTCTTCTCTGTGATCGTGAACACAGACTCTGCTGAAGAACAACGTCACTGCAAGGTTCTTCCACGCTCAGCTGACCAACACCGATTGGACCGTGGCCGACATCTCCAACTTCCTGTCCAAGCAAGCGGAGGACCGTCGGCCGCCAGGCACCGCCCTCACCTGGAGAGACGTGTTCAACGAGACTGACCAGGCCATCATGAGCATCTCACGCTTCATGGAGGTCAGTGACGCTAAAAAAGCTCATGGACCAGGACCTGAACCGTGAAGGTTCTGATCATAGCAGCCAGGTAAAGATCACATGACCTGACCCCTCCCTCTCTTTGTGTATGTCAGTGTGTGAATCTGGACAAACTGGAGCCGGTCTCCAGCGAGGAGCTCCTGGTCAACCAGTCCATGGTGCTGCTGGAGGACAGGAAGTTCTGGGCAGGCATCGTCTTCCCGGACGTCGACCCAAACGCCACTGAGCTGCCACCAAAACTCAACTACAAGATCCGCATGGACATCGACAACGTGGAGCGGACCAATAAGATCAAAGACGCGTGAGGACACACACACATGTTGCTCCTTGTTAGCTTAGCTTAGCATAAAGCCTGTAAACAGTTGTCTCGGTCCAAAGGTAACAAAGTGTCCTCCTCTTCAGGTACTGGGATCCAGGTCCTCGTGCCGACCCGTTTGAGGACATGCGGTACATCTGGGGCGGGTTCTCGTACCTGCAGGACGTCATAGAGCACGGTATCATCAGAGCCATGACGGGCACCAAGGAGAAGACAGGCGTGTACATTCAGCAGATGCCGTACCCGTGCTACGTCGACGACATGTAAGAACCTCCAGAACCTTCAGGACTGTCCTGTTCTGGTTTTGAGTTTATGGATTCGTCTCACCACTCAAGTGCTTGTGTCCTTGTGTCCTCATGTCCTTGTGTCCCCCCTCCTCAGCTTCCTGCGGGTGATGAGCCGCTCCATGCCGCTTTTCATGACTCTGGCATGGATGTACTCGGTGGCGATCATCCTGAAGAGCGTGGTGTACGAGAAGGAGGCGAGGCTGAAGGAGACCATGAGGATCATGGGACTGAACAATGGCATCCTGTGGTTCAGCTGGTTCATCAGCAGCCTGATCCCCCTGCTGATCAGTGCCGGACTGCTGGTGCTGCTGCTTAAGGTGACAAGACACATTAAACGACAGGAGTCCACATTAAACGACACGAGTCCACATGAGTCCAAACGAGTCCACAGATCATTAGATAGTTGAATATCTTCACATGAATGACTGGAGAATTTTTGTATTTTGTGTCTTTAATGTTCTGGTTCTGGTCTCACTGTGTCCGGTACAGAACGGGAACCTGCTGCCATACAGCGACCCTGGAGTGGTCTTCCTCTTCCTTGGGTCGTTCGCTGTGGTGACCATCATGCAGTGTTTCCTGCTCAGCACGGCGTTTGCCCGTGCTAACTTGGCAGCCGCCTGCGGAGGAATCATCTACTTCACCCTCTACCTGCCCTACGTGCTGTGTGTTGCCTGGCAGGACTACATCGGCTTCGGAGCCAAAGTGTTTGCCGTAAGACCGCCGGCCATCTTTGAGTTCTTTGTAACGATGCTGTGTTGTGATTGGACGGACTGAGTCACATGTCCTCTTCCCCCACAGAGCCTGCTGTCTCCGGTAGCATTCGGGTTCGGCTGCGAGTACTTCGCCCTGTTCGAGGAGCAGGGCATCGGGATCCAGTGGACGAACCTGGTGTCGAGTCCTCTGGAGGCGGACGACTTCAGCCTCCGCACCGCCATCACCATGATGTACGTGGACTCCATCCTGTACGCGGTCCTCACCTGGTACATCGAGGCCGTGTTTCCAGGTGAGCACACATGCTTTGATTCATGGTCAATACACACCAAAGAACCCGAAAGAAATTGATGCGTCCACGATGAAGATTACAGCGACTCTTCAGCCTAACTTAACGTTCAAGCAGAATAAGAGGAGTAAGTATCTTTAGGTAATGATGTGTTTCCTGATGCTCTCAGGTCAGTACGGGATCCCTCGGCCCTGGTTCTTCCCCTTCACCAAGTCCTACTGGTTTGGAGAGAAAGACGGACAATCCAAAGTCCCTCTGAACCGGAAAGGAAACGCAGGAGGTGAGACCGCCGTCAGTCACCACACAGCGGCGTTAGAGAGATCCATCATATAACACATATCATATCCGTCATATCTGTGAGACTTTTAATGTGAAAGAGACTTCCTGTGTGTGTCCAGCTGTGTGTATCGAGGAAGAGCCGGCTCACCTGGAGCCCGGTGTCTACATTGAGAACCTGGTGAAGGTTTATCGTCATGGGAAGAAGCTGGCGGTGGACGGACTGACACTCGGCTTCTACGAGGGACAGATCACCTCCTTCCTGGGACACAACGGGGCCGGAAAAACCACCACCATGTGAGTCCAGAACCAGATCAGCCAGTCCAGATACAGACACAGGTCCATATCAATGAGTCCAGATACTGATACAGACACAGTTCCAGGTCTAGGCAAAAGTATAGGTACAGAGACTGTAGGGATGCCGTAGGGTATGGTATGTGTACAGGGACAGGGTACAGGGATGCTATGAGGACGCTAAGACCTAGTTAGAGGTTAGTAATCAGGTGCGTATATAGTCACAGATCTGATCTTAATCATCTTTGCGGACCGCCCTGCAGGTCCATCCTTACCGGCCTCTTCCCTCCGACCTCGGGAACCGCCTACATCCTGGGCAGAGACATCCGGACCGAGCTAAGCGCCATCAGACAGAGTCTGGGAGTCTGTCCACAACACAACGTCCTCTTCAGCATGTGAGTTCTCCATCATGGCCGTCAGTCGTTGTTTCTGTTGTACGTCCAGTTCTTCATGTGACCCTGTTGATGTGTTGTGGCGCCCCCCGCAGGCTAACGGTGGAAGAGCACATCTGGTTCTACGGCCGTCTCAAAGGCCTGTCGGAGCAGCAGGTGAAAGGTGAGATCGAGCAGATCCTTCAGGACACAGGGCTGCCACACAAACGCACCTCCAGGACCAGCGCACTGTCCGGCGGCATGCAGAGGAAACTGTCTGTAGCTCTGGCCTTCGTCGGGGGGTCGAAGGTTGTGATCCTGGATGAGCCCACAGCCGGTGTCGACCCCTATGCCCGCAGAGGGATCTGGGATCTGCTGCTAAAGTACCGACAGGGTGAGGAGTCCTGACCGGTTCAGTTTGGGTATTTCTACCCTCCACTCTGACTTTAATTCACTTCCTGTCTCCTGTCAGGCCGGACCATCATCCTGTCCACGCACCACATGGATGAGGCTGACATCCTGGGCGACCGGATCGCCATCATCTCCCACGGGAAGCTGTGCTGCGTGGGCTCGTCCCTGTACCTGAAAAACCAGCTGGGGACGGGCTATTACCTGACCTTGGTGAAGAAAGACCCGGAGCCGTCGCTGAGCTCCTGCAGGAACTCGTCCAGCACCGTGTCCTTCACCAAGAAGGTCTGAACCCGGACCACCACAGTGTGTCTGATACTGGTCTATCTCCGATACTGATCCATCTCTCATGGTGGTCAATCAGGAGTCTGACGGTCTGTTCTGGTCTTTCAGGAGGGGGAGTGCGCCTCGGTTAGCAGCAGTGATGCCGGACTCGGCAGCGAACATGAAAGTGAGGCCGCTACGATCGGTGAGCTCTTTGTTCCTGCAGAGTGTTTGATTCGTTCACCTTCAGGTGGATCTTATTGTGTCTTGTGTCTCTGTCCTCAGAGAACGGCCCTGCGGCATCCATCTGTGACGTTCCCCTTGTCCCCCCTGACGTGTCACTGGTCTCAAGTCTGATCCTGTGTCACGTCCCCGCCGCCCGCATGGTGGAGGACCTCGGACATGAGCTGACCTACGTGCTGCCGTACAGTGCTGCCAAGGACGGAGCCTTTGTGGAGCTCTTCAAGGACCTGGACCTAAAGCTGCCCGACCTCGGCATCTCAAGCTACGGCGTGTCGGACACGACGCTGGAGGAGGTGAGCCGGGTTTACATCAGACCGTCCTCCATCAGTGAGAACATGTCGTCTAACATGTTACAACTTTTCTGTCGTTTCTGTAGATTTTCCTGAAGGTAGCTGAAGATAACGGAGTCGATACTGAAGTGCCCTCAGGTGAGGCGCGACCTCTTACCTCTGACTATGACCTCTGACCTCTAACACATGTTCAAAGGTTTAATAATACTTCATGTTGTGTGTTCAGACGGTACACTTCCTGTTCGGAGGCGGAGGAGGACTCACGCCTTCGGTGGAGGAGACCATCAGAGCTGCCTGAGACCGCTAACGGAGGACGACAACGACGACTGCAACGAGTCTGATGGAGACGCAGGTAAACAGCACGCCATCACCAAGTATAGACCCGTGTCTGATCATGTGACCTGTGTCTGATCATGTGACCTGATCATGTGACCCTCAGAGACAGACTGGCTGAACTGTTCGGACGGTAAAGGCTCGTCTCAGGTGAGCGGGTGGAGTCTGAAGCGGCAGCAGTTTGTGGCTCTGTTGTGGAAACGCTTCTTGTATGCTCGGCGCTCCAGGAAGGGATTCTTCGCCCAGGTATGCCCTCACCTGAGCGTCTCTGTATTAATATATTAATATTATGTTTCTAATACGTTGAATAAACGTTTGTTCTGAATGTGGTCATCTTCAGATCGTCCTTCCTGCCGTCTTCGTCTGCATCGCTCTCGTCTTTAGTCTCATCGTCCCCCCATTTGGAAAATACCCGAGTCTGGAGCTGCAGCCTTGGATGTACGAAGACCAGGTCACCTTCATCAGGTATACCTGTCTCCTCCTGTCCACACTGTCCACACCTGTCTCCACCTGAATTAACTTAATTATTATCAGTACAAACACATTGACCTGGGTTGAACATTTGTGTGTTTTCTGTGTGTTTGTTGAATGTTGTTTGTGTTAGTGACGACGCTCCGTCAGATGCCAACATGCAGAAGTTACTGAGTGCTCTGATGGACGCTCCGGGCTTTGGGACTCGCTGCATGGACGGACATCCGATCCCGTAAGAACAAAAAACATTCAACAGAAGTTCAGATTAGATCAGATCAGACTGGATTAGTTATGTTGAGAGCTGAGCATTGATCAGATTTAATCCCGTCCCCCTCAGGGAGGCGCCCTGTACGATGGGTGATGAGGACTGGCTGACCCTGGACATCCCTGAAAGCGTCCAGCAGCTCTTCAGCTCCTCCAACTGGACCATGGAGAACCCATCTCCGGCCTGTTTCTGCAGCTGTGACGGGAAGAAGAAGATGCTGCCGGACTGTCCCGCCGGAGCCGGAGGACTGCCCCCACCCGAGGTCAGACCTGATGATACCTGAACTTGGACCCAGCCCGGCTCTGAACCCTTATTAGTTTGTTCAAGACCGACATGTTTCTAATGTCTCATGTTTGTGTTCAGATGAAGATGAGCGCCACTGACACTCTGCAGAACCTGACAGGAAGAAACATCTCCGACTACCTGGTGAAAACCTACGCCCAGATCATCGGCAAGAGGTGACGTTCACACCTGGATACACATCACAGTACAAATACTGCAGTAATACACAGCAATACAGAAATACTGCAGTAATACAGAATAATACACAGTAATACTAACAGTTTGTGATGTTTTTCAGTCTGAAGAACAAAGTCTGGGTGAATGAGTTCAGGTCAGTAATTCTTCTTTTTTTTGCTTTTATTTTGAAAATATCAAACTTCCAAATATTCAGTTCCTCATCTTTGTTTTTTTCTGCAGGTACGGAGGCTTCTCATTGGGCGCCAGGAGCACTCAGGTCCTCCCACCAGCCAATGAGATTGACGACGCCATCGAACGAGTCAGAAAGATCTTTGAGCTGCAGAAGGTCAGTCACGTGATTATTCAACAGCCAATCAGACGACGAGTCTGAGCTAATGAAAGGACTGGACCACCAAAATAAGATGTTTATTTAACGAGTCTGTGTTGACTCGTCCTGACGTATTGTCTGTTTTAGGGAGCAGCTGCAGATCGGTTCCTCGACAGTCTGTCTGGTTTCATCAACGGTTTAGACACGAAGAACAACGTCAAGGTGAGTCTTCACCTGTGGACAGACAGGAAGTAGACGCTGTGCTTTCAGAATAAATCAACATGAACATTAAAGTCAATCTGACTTGTCAGTGACAACACTCCAGAAAAGTTTATTACGAACAGAAGAGGGATGATTGTGCTGAATATGTATGAGATACATACCTGATGAATAAATGAATATTGATGAGGTGCGTACCTGTACCTGTCCTCAGATCTGGTTCAACAATAAAGGCTGGCACAGTATTGGAGCGTTCATTAACGTCATGAATAACGGCATCCTGAGAGCGAACCTGCCTGAAGGACGAGACCCCAACAAGTACGGGATCAGCGCCTTCAACCACCCCCTGAACCTGACCAAGGAGCAGCTGTCCCAGGTCGCCCTGTGAGTACACCTGACAGGAAGTACACCTGTCGCCTGACAGGAAACACACATTCTTCAGTAGATCTGGTGTCTTGTGTGTCTGACCCATCCTCCTCTCTGTCTCCAGAGTAACAACCTCTGTGGATGTCCTGGTGTCCATCTGTGTGATATTCGCCATGTCCTTCGTCCCGGCGAGCTTTGTGGTCTTCCTGATCCAGGAGCGAGTCAGTAAGGCCAAACACATGCAGTTCATCAGCGGAGTGCAGCCGCTGCTCTACTGGGTCGCCAACTTCATCTGGGACATGGTGAGACACAAACGCACCCTCAGTCTGTCACACATTGTGTGTGTGTGTGTGTGTGTGTGTGTCTCGGTGTTGACGTTGTTTTTGTGTCTCTGCAGTGTAACTACATCGTCCCGGCGACGCTCGTCGTTCTCATCTTCATGTGTTTCCAACAAAAAGCCTACGTGTCATCAACCAACCTGCCGGTGCTCGCCCTGCTGCTGCTGCTCTACGGGTCAGATGCACTACTGCACTGTGCAACACTGTACAACACTGTAAAACACTGCAACACTGTACAACACTGTACAACACTGTACAACACTCTACGACACTGTACAACACTGTGCAACACTCTACTGCACTGTACAACACTGTACTGCACTGTACAACACTGTGCAACACTCTACTGCACTGTATAACACTGTACAACACTGTACTGTACTCAACGACACTGTACAACACTGTACGACACTGTACAACACTGTACTGTACTCTACAGCACTGTACTGCACTTTACGTCACTGTACAACACTGTACTGCACTCTGTGACACTGTACAACACTGTACAACACTCTACTGCACTATACGACACTGTGCAACACTCTACTGCACTGTACTGCACTCTACAACACTGTACAGCACTGTACTGCACTTTACGTCACTGTACAACACTGTACTGCACTCTGTGACACTGTGCAACACTGTGCAACACTCTACTGCACTGTACGACACTGTACTGCACGAGCTAACGTTGTTGTTCTTGTTGTTATTGTTTCAGGTGGTCCATCACTCCTCTCATGTACCCCGCCTCATTCTTCTTTAAGATCCCGAGCACAGCATACGTCGTCCTCACCAGCGTCAACATCCTGATCGGCATCAACGGCAGCATCTCCACCTTTGTCATGGAGCTGTTCGGGAACAACGTGAGTCCAGATTTAATCCAGAGATCAGGGATGCAGTCGAATAGTAAAAAAAATAGCATATTAGAAAATTAGCTCCTAAGTCCTTCTTAACCACTTTTCCTTGACCTTGATGGAAAACGTCACGAAGTCAAGGAAAGATGTGAAGGAGAGGTTATAAGGAGTTAGGAGAAGATGGCCGCGGTGTTCAGAGAGTCCGACTGCACTTACACCAGACGTGCATCGATTTTCTGGCGCTGCCGCAAGGAATTGTGGGAAGGCATTACCTCCTTTCCTTTCCTAAAGGATGGTCCGGTGTATCCTATGCTAAAGGAGATAATAAAGGAAGCATTGAAGCTCCTTTCCTTAACAGTTAGAGGATTCAAACAGCTCTTATCATGACGGACACGTTAACACTTCAGTGAGGAACCTTCATGAGACAAACTGACTATTCGACCACACCCAAAGTTTACTCTGAAGGTCAGGTTTAAACTAAACTGTGATGTCACTTCCTGTCACAGGAAATCGGAGGGATTAACGACGTGCTGAAGAATGTCCTCCTCATCTTCCCTCACTTCTGTCTCGGTCGAGGGCTCATCGACATGGTGAAGAACCAGGCGATGGCCGATGCCCTCGAGAGATTCGGTAACACAGTCAATACGTTGTCTAATGGTTGTGTGGACATTGTCTAACAGTTGCGTGGACGTTGTCTAACGGTTGCGTGGACGTTGTCTAACGGTTGCGTGGACGTTGTCTAACGGTTGCGTGGACGTTGTCTAACGGTTGCGTGGACGTTGTCTAACGGTTGCGTGGACGTTGTCTCAGGTGAGAACAGGTTCCGGTCGCCTCTGGAGTGGGACATGGTCGGAAAGAACCTGTTTGCGATGGCCGTGGAGGGAGTGGTCTTCTTCATTATCACTGTCCTGATCCAGTACAGGTTCTGCATCAAACCCAGGTACACACACACACGCACGCACGCACACACACACACACAAAATGAACAGAGCAGCAGCTGTTTGAGATGGAGGAAGTTCTTTACAAAATAAAAGTTTACACACAACGTGTGTGTGTGTGTGTGTGTGTGTGTGTGTGTGTGTGTGCAGGCCGGTCAGTAAACTCACTAAGCTCGGTCCTCTGGGTGATGAGGACGAGGACGTGGCCCGAGAGAGACAGAGGATCGTCCACGGCCTTGGACACGGAGACATCCTGGAGCTTCGCCAGCTCACAAAGGTACACACACCTGTGACGATGTGACATCACAGGAAGTGACACGCTGACCTGTGAATGTGTCCTGCAGGTGTATAAGAGGAAGCAGAAGCCGGCGGTGGATCGACTGTGTGTCGGGATTCCACCTGGAGAGGTGAGCCTGTCTGTCATCATCAGTAATCAACTAATAATCAATCTGGACGTGATGATTGGCTGATTGTACGTCACTAACGACTGTGTGTGTGTGTGTGTGTGTGTGTGTGTGTGTGTGTGTGTGTGTCTCAGTGTTTCGGGCTACTCGGCGTGAACGGAGCGGGAAAGACGACGACCTTTAAGATGCTGACAGGCGACACGTTGGTGACGAGCGGGGAGGCCTTCCTGGCCGGGAAGAGGTGAGGTCACAGGTCAGAGGTCACAGATCAGCTGTTTGAACTTGACCTGAATGTGACCTCAGGTCAGCTGATCTGTGATCACTTCCTGTTGTTGAACGTAAACAAACAGTCTGACCGTCAATCTTGTTAAGCTCATTAATTAGCATGAAGTGTTGCTTCATGGTTTAATTCCAAAGCCCTGCCCCCTCATGATGTAAACACAGCTGTGTGTGTGTGTGTGCGTGTGTGCGTGTGTGCGTGTGTGCGTGTGTGTGTGTGTGTGTGTGTGTAGCATCCTGAGGGAGATCGATCAGGTCCATCAGAACATGGGTTACTGTCCTCAGTTTGACTCCATCAACGAGCTGCTGACAGGTAGAGAACACCTGGAGCTGTACGCCGTGCTGCGAGGCGTCCCCGAGAAGGAAGTCTGCGACGTGAGTCACCTGACATCATCATCAAAACACACACCTGCAGATTAAGACACGCCCACCTCAGTTTAGACCTTTGGTTCTTTGAAGGTTCTTTTTAGGTTTTAAAGGGTTTGTTTTGGTTCTGAATGTTCGACATGACACACGGCAGAGGTGACGATGATGATGATGATGTCGTTTGATTGACAGGTGGCAGAGTGGGGCATCAGGAAGTTGGGTCTGGTGAAATACGCTGACAAAGCAGCAGGAAGTTACAGCGGAGGAAACATGAGGAAGCTGTCGACAGCGATGGCTCTGATTGGTGCTCCACCTGTCGTCTTCCTGGTAACACTCACCCACACACACACACACACACACCACAGCTGTACAGTATTACACAACAGCATCAGACCGCTGTCAGCCAATCAGAGAGCAGCAGGATTTAGAGGGGGCGGGGTCAGAGATGTATATAAACAGAGATGCTGCTGGAGCAGGAGGTAAGGACTGCAAACAGGAGGTAAGGACTACAAACAGGAGGTCAGGACTGCAAACAGGAGGTCAGGACTGCAAACAGGAGGTAAAGACTACAAACAGGAGGTAAAGACTGCAAACAGGAGGTCAGGACTGCAAACAGGAGGTAAAGACTACAAACAGGAGGTCAGGACTGCAAACAGGAGGTAAAGACTACAAACAGGAGGTAAAGACTGCAAACAGGAGGTAAAGACTACAAACAGGAGGTAAAGACTGCAAATAGGAGGTCAGGACTGCAAACAGGAGGTCAGGACTGCACATAGGAGGTAAAGACTACAAACAGGAGGTAAAGACTGCAAACAGGAGGTAAAGACTGCAAACAGGAGGTCAGGACTGCAAACAGGAGGTAAAGACTACAAACAGGAGGTAAAGACTGCAAATAGGAGGTCAGGACTGCAAACAGGAGGTAAAGACTGCAAACAGGAGGTAAAGACTGCAAACAGGAGGTCAGGACTGCAAACAGGAGGTAAAGACTACAAACAGGATGTCAGGACTGCAAACAGGAGGTCAGGACTGCAAATAGGAGGTAAAGACTACAAACAGGAGGTAAAGACTGCAAACAGGAGGTCAGGACTGCAAACAGGAGGTAAAGACTACAAACAGGAGGTAAAGACTGCAAATAGGAGGTCAGGACTGCAAACAGGAGGTAAAGACTGCAAACAGGAGGTAAAGACTGCAAACAGGAGGTAAAGACTGCAAACAGAGAATAAGTCAGTCGTGGGTGATGCTCCTCCTCTTCCCCCTCCTCCTCACCTTCTCCCTTCTCTTCCTGCTCCACCTGTGGACTCACCTCTGTCCTCCTTGTTACAGGACGAGCCGACCACAGGTATGGACCCCAAAGCACGCCGAGCACTCTGGAACTGCATCCACAGCGTCATCAAGGAGGGACGCTCCGTCGTCCTCACCTCGCACAGGTGAGACACTCACACACTCTGTCCGCACACACTCCGTCCTCACACAGGTGAGACACTCACACACTCTGTCCTCACACACTCTGTCCGCACACACTCTGTCCTCACACAGGTGAGACACACACACTCTGTCCTCACACACTCTATCCTCACACAGGTGAGACCCTCACACACTCTGTCCGCACACACTCTGTCCTCACACAGGTGAGACACTCACACACTCTGTCCTCACACACTCTGTCCGCACACACTCTGTCCTCACACAGGTGAGACACTCACACACTCTGTCCGCACACACTCTGTCCTCACACAGGTGAGACCCTCACACACTCTGTCCGCACACACTCTGTCCTCACACAGGTGAGACACTCACACACTCTGTCCTCACACACTCTGTCCTCACACACTCTGTCCGCACACACTCTGTCCTCACACAGGTGAGACACTCACACACTCTGTCCGCACACACTCTGTCCTCACACAGGTGAGACCCTCACACACTCTGTCCGCACACACTCTGTCCTCACACAGGTGAGACACTCACACACTCTGTCCTCACACACTCTGTCCGCACACACTCTGTCCTCACACAGGTGAGACCCGCACACACTCTGTCCTCACACAGGTGAGACACTCACACACTCTGTCCTCACACACTCTGTCCGCACACACTCTGTCCTCACACAGGTGAGACACACACACTCTGTCCTCACACACTCTATCCTCACACAGGTGAGACCCTCACACACTCTGTCCGCACACACTCTGTCCTCACACAGGTGAGACACTCACACACTCTGTCCTCACACACTCTGTCCTCACACAGGTGAGACACACACACTCTGTCCTCACACACTCTATCCTCACACACTCTATCCTCACACAGGTGAGACCCTCACACACTCTGTCCTCACACACTCTGTCCTCACACACTCTGTCCTCACACACTCTGTCCTCACACAGGTGAGACACTCACACACTCTATCCTCACACACTCTGTCCTCACACAGGTGAGACACTCACACACTCTGTCCTCACACACTCTATCCTCACACACTGTCCTCACACAGGTGAGACACTTACACACTCTGTCCTCACACACTCTATCCTCACACACTCTGTCCTCACACAGGTGAGACACTCACACACTCTGTCCTCACACACTCTATCCTCACACACTATGTCCTCACACAGGTGAGACACACACACACTCTGTCCTCACACAGGTGAGACACTCACACACTCTGTCCTCACACACTCTATCCTCACACACTATGTCCTCACACAGGTGAGACACACACACACTCTGTCCTCACACACTCTGTCCTCACACACTCTGTCCTCACACACTATGTCCTCACACAGGTGAGACACACACACACTCTGTCCTCACACACTCTGTCCTCACACAGGTGAGACACTCACACACTCTGTCCGCACACACTCTGTCCTCACACAGGTGAGACACTCACACACTCTGTCCTCACACACTCTGTCCGCACACACTCTGTCCTCACACAGGTGAGACACACACACTCTGTCCTCACACACTCTATCCTCACACAGGTGAGACCCTCACACACTCTGTCCGCACACACTCTGTCCTCACACAGGTGAGACACTCACACACTCTGTCCTCACACACTCTGTCCGCACACACTCTGTCCTCACACAGGTGAGACACACACACTCTGTCCTCACACACTCTATCCTCACACACTCTATCCTCACACACTCTATCCTCACACAGGTGAGACCCTCACACACTCTGTCCTCACACACTCTGTCCTCACACAGGTGAGACACTCACACACTCTATCCTCACACACTCTATCCTCACACACTCTGTCCTCACACAGGTGAGACACTCACACACTCTGTCCTCACACACTCTATCCTCACACACTGTCCTCACACAGGTGAGACACTTACACACTCTGTCCTCACACACTCTATCCTCACACACTCTGTCCTCACACAGGTGAGACACTCACACACTCTGTCCTCACACACTCTATCCTCACACACTATGTCCTCACACAGGTGAGACACACACACACTCTGTCCTCACACAGGTGAGACACTCACACACTCTGTCCTCACACACTCTATCCTCACACACTATGTCCTCACACAGGTGAGACACACACACACTCTGTCCTCACACACTCTGTCCTCACACACTCTGTCCTCACACACTATGTCCTCACACAGGTGAGACACACACACACACTCTGTCCTCACACACTCTGTCCTCACACACTCTGTCCTCACACACTCTATCCTCACACACTCTGTCCTCACACAGGTGAGACACTCACACACTCTGTCCTCACACACTCTGTCCTCACACACTCTGTCCTCACACAGGTGAGACACTCACACACTCTGTCCTCACACACTATGTCCTCACACAGGTGAGACACTCACACACTCTGTCCTCACACACTCTGTCCTCACACAGGTGAGACACTCACACACTCTGTCCTCACACACTCTATCCTCACACAGGTGAGACACTCACACACTCACACAGGTGTGTATTAACTGTGTTTGTGTGTGTGTGTGTGTGTGTGTGTGTGTGTGTGTTTCAGCATGG